>JAYJLV010043919.1:0-22161 GCA_036873485.1 Torymus texanus
AATATTAGTTTGCAATACTTGTAAGTACTCAGAAGAACGTCTATTTTGAAGATTGAGTAGAAATTCCATGATTTATGTCCTTTACCGTTTATTTTTATGTGTATATTTTATTTAGGTTTTGTGACCGTCACGTCTGCTGCGCGGCTGCTAATTTCAGGTTCATACTATTGACTAAACTATTAATAAAAAAAATCACAAGTTTTGAACCGTTAAAACATCAGTTATAATTGGTATATGCCACTCATCTCTCTTTATTTCGATTGATAACTTTCATTTTTCTACTTTCTAATACAACATTTAGAAACGTTTTTGTACGGTACAAATTTCTTAAAAATCTAACTCTTTGCCCTGAATCAATGAACCAGTATTAATATATAAAATATTATTACTCATGAGATTAGATTTACTCAATATTTTAACAGTCTGAATGATACCAAAACCTTTAACAACCCCTAATTGTTTACGTCACCGATATAAAATAGAGCCAGTGTCATCGCTGAAAGTATCCGTTCAAATCACCACTTAAAATGAGATTAGACTCGAATCCAGCGACTCGCACGTAATATGGTCAACCGCGGTAACAGTTTGCTCGCGTATATATCGAGACTTTTCGCGCGAGAACAAGCGTAATAATAATATATCTATATGTATATATATGCATGAGATATAAGTTTTATAGCAAATGATATCACTACGTACTTGGGAAGCTTGCTGCATGGCCTTGTGCATGGCCCCTGTCTCGACGTCATATTGCCGCTTGAGCTGTTCGTATTCCTTGCACACCGCCTCGGAAACTGCAAAACAACGTGACGGCCTTAGTATATAGATCGGTTTAACTTGTGTCACCATTCGTGCGAGAGCTTATTGTGCTTTTTTTAAATCACGGAAATATAGCTGAATTGAGAAGAATAAAGCGTAGAATTTGGATGAATTTGAAAAATGATCTTTGCTCGTTATTCATGTCGCAGTCATTTTTTAGCAAAATTCACGAGAGAGATCACAAATAGTGTGTTAAGTACGTTCGAAAATATTTATAGAAAGTAAAAGTTGCCTTACGCAAATGCTTTAACGTTATCGCATACGAGGGCAATATATCCTAAGTAAAGGATAATTTTATTTGCATGACGTTTGAAATGTAGAATTTACTTCTTGGAAACAATTACCACACATACCTACGAAATTTACATGAAATTTTTATTAAAAAAAAAAAGTTTTCAATTGTTAATGTAAACCTGATATTTTTGTCTTTTTGTATTTATCATAAGAAATATAATGAAATGTAGAAAAAATATGAAATTTAAAAAAAAATACCGTAGCCGTTAAAAATTGACCAACATAGTGAAACATCTAAACTCATCGAAAGAAAATATGCAGTACAGTTAACCGCCTGGCACGTTTGCGAGCTGTAGAGAGAGAGAAGCAGCTTCGGAAGCCGCGGACGAGAAAAATGAGTCATGCCTTACCTATTCGCATCTTCTCCAGCCTCTCAGCTTTTTCCTGCACTTGTACCTGCAACGTGCCATTCTGTCGGAGCAGCTGTTGGTACTTCCTTTCCAGGTCGGCATGCTCACGGTTCACTACAATGATAAAGCGTATAATGTGTATATATATATATAAATGTATTTTTTAGCTTCTTGTCAGCTTTGCGTGTGATTATTATTGATAGGTCGAATGGAAATTATGCTGGGGGATAATAATGAGTTTGAAGTAACGGTTCGTTGTGTAACAGATTGTGTATAGTCGATGCAAATCGTTAGCGAAAAGACGAAGTTTTTTTTCGTCAAAATGAAATTATGAAATTCGTTGTTCCAATATTTACTCTTATACTCGAATACATAGTTTCACTTGTTCAAATCAGTTATATACTTACATCTTTCCCAAATTAAGTCAATTTCGTAAACGACCTTAAGCCATTTCGAAAGACAAAAGTGTACGTCACTTCATTATTAAAAGCGATTAGCAAGTTCGTTAATATAGATTAAAAAATAGCGATACCATAAAATTACTCTCTTTACATATGAATAATTTTCAGAAGCACATGACCATCAAATATATAATTGTAATCAAAACGGATTCTCCTATTCGTTCACAAACATATACGAGTATATAATTTAACGTTCCGCAACGCACATCCCTTCGACCCTCATTTCTCCTCATTAATCCTCTACCACATATCTTCCACGAAACCGGAAAACCCTCCCGGTCTCACTTATTACACACCGAAAAAAATCCCAACGTCGCTCACAGAATCTCTCTCTCTCTCTCTCTCTCTCTCTCTCTCTCTCTCACACGTGTATGACTAAGCATCCATTCGCGCGCCGGTCGCTAAGCCACCGACGATCTGCATGCGGATCAGCATGAATCATTCGTGCGAGAGGAGTCATCGTATACAGCGAAGCGCTTGCATATATATATATATATTCGCAGCCTTCCGCGAAACTTTTATCACGTTACTATATAGAGCGAACCCTGAACCGGGCTGACCTTTATAGTATTCTTGATATATATGCACACGCTTGCTGAGATGCAAATATAGCTGCAGTGTGGCTGATTGATTGCGCGGTTGTTTTGCTGTATGTGTACACTGATGATGGAAGGGAGATGAAGTGGTTTGTTTGTTTTCGCAAGAGTATTCGGTAGATGTCGAGGCGTGAGAGATTCGCTATGTTCGAGATCCATTTGTAGAGGTATATATGATGGATAAAGAAAAAGCTAGTCGAGTAAAGTGTTTTTTTAAATAGTATTTTGGAACTACTTTTTTCCAAGATTATAATAATTAATTTTCTTGTTTATTCATAGCATGGATAAATTCTTGAATTGAATGACAATGAAGAAAATGTTTGAGAGAAATTCGTTGTAACTCATCAACTCAGAGAAGAGGTACCTACAAAAATTAAGGATCTTTTACAAGGTTATGATTATTATTGACGTACATGCAATGCTGACTTTCATTATTTTATAATAGTATACTTATTGTGTGTTAATAATACCGTTTAGATATTAATGTTGAATACTTGTATAGATAACCTTTTCAATCTACTTGCTTTGATTATATTCTGTATATAAAGCTATGTGTATAGCTTCCTTCATTCTCACTATACTATTTTCAATATATTCAAATAAATAAAAAAGTGAACATTTCCTCTACATCAATCGAATTGTATGAACGTGATACACTTTTTTCTATATATACCTTGATATATAATAGACTTTTCTTAAAAATTTATCTATCATCTTGATTTATATATATTTTCCCTTTTTTTTAACACACTTTTAATACTATTCTATAATTTATGAGTGCATTAAGTTTTGTTTTTTACAATATTGTAATAAAATTGTTTTATCCTATATCAATGCAGATCAATACAATAACATCTGAAAATCAGATTTTCGTTTTACGTAAGTAACTTTTATGTATGCCGGGCACGTGGATATAACGACGCTCATCCGACCCTACACCTTCGTACTTTCCCCTTCGAGTTTTTCACATCTTCTCCCTTACTCTCTTTTTATATAAGCAATAAAAAGAAAAAAATGTCAAAATAAGAAAAAATCTTAAAGAAATATATTCTATCTAAAAGATAAAATGTAAAATATTACGTGAAATAATAATAAAATTATACAATAAAAAATGAATGATGAGCAATACACTAGTATTTTTAATTTCGTAATTCGCATTTAAAGCAGCAAAATTGATTTACACCTATACAACAAAACCAAACAACATTTGCTTCTTCCCAAACTCAAATCCTTCTTTGCTTTACAATTTTCCTCTTCAATTCTCAACCATAAAATCTACTTTTTTCGATTCACAATCACACCCCCTCCTCTCGGTAATAATTATGTATCGATTTTTCACCGACGCGACGCGCACGAAGATTTTCCGAAAGGGCACGACAAATTTCCTTACAGACACACAGTGCATGAATTCCACCTGTTTCCCTTACAGCGCGGGTGACCTACATTCCACCTCGAATCTGCTCTGTCGACTCCCCCTCGAAGTTCCTATATACATGCCTTGCCTCAATTTCTTCCCGCGTTCTCATCGCCCACGCGGCTCGGTATAAGGGCCGTCGTACAGCAGCAGAATACAGAGTAAAAAATATATATATATATACCCACTATGTTTTAGTCATTAGCCTTTCCACCCCCTCATTCTTGCGCCTTGTATATATAGGTATTTTATAATTCAACGCGCTCGATTTATCGTCTTTTTTTTAAACATCAAGTGTATACATATAGCTGTGTAATTACGCGTATAGCTAGATTATCGTGGACTTTGAAGGGATTAGAATTCTAGGGGAGTGGAATAGAGCTTCGTTGTGTTAGATTTTTTAACAAAGCGAGGTATTACTCTACTTTCGAATATTTTAAACTTTAGGTATTGAAATAAATAGTAAAGCTCTTGTAGGTAGTAGAAAATAAAGAAGTAATATAATAAATATGTTTCTTTTTATCACGGTTTCAATGTTAGACATGAATATTATAATATATAGTTCAGACCATATATGCAATAAAATGTATAATAAAATTTGAAAAGCCTGAATACCTATATATATATGAAAATGAAAAGGAAGAAGAACAACTCACCAGCCTCGCTCTTCTGTAGCAACATTTTCCTACGCTTCTCAGCGTCCTCGTACTTGTTTTTCCATTTGCTGGCGTCTTGAAAGCTATTACTCCTGTTCAGTCTGGGACTCCTGCAGCCACTCGGCGGTACCTCGCTCACCGACTGACTGCTACCGAATTGACTGCCACCGCCACTGGAATGCGCGCGCGCAAGTTTCGCAGGGCTCACCGGTGGCTGCGACTGCGTCGTCGAACACGCAGCGTCGAGGCGCTCGAATGCCGCCCTTTGCGCTGCTACGGACATCGATTTTCCAGGATGTGTGCTGCCGTTACCGGCCGAGTGCATGGACGTTTGGAGCCCTGAGACAGACCTCAAGCCAGCTATGCGTTCCTGAAGTTTGGAAGTGGTACGTGCCACAGGGATGTGTGAGGAATGAGTGGGTGAGCCAGAGACAGAACGCAAGGTCACCCCATGGTGATTGCTGCTGTTGCCGCTGGTGCCCGTGTTCCCGTTGGAAATCATGATGTTCAGCTCGCTTTTGTTCATCGCGGGGACGGGGGCTAGCCCGAGACTCGTGCTTCCTGGATGGACCTAAATGAGACACACGAATAGGAGAGATTTTTTTTATTATGTCATATGCGGGAATTTCGTGGGAGGTGGCGCGCGGAAACGAGTTACGATTGAGACGTGGGGGATGCTCGGTCGCCGCGCATTAGCATATTTATTATTGGGAAGGGCTGAGGCGAGGAATTTATATCGGGGACCAGGATTGGATGGAATTTTGTAACAATTTGGATCGAAGAACGCTTTTTGACGAGGAATTAGTTGATTTTTTTTTTCGTAGGAGAATAGACAGGGCTATTCTAAGAAGAATGTGAATCTTGCCGGCTAAGGATATGTTACGTAAAAGTCGGTTGTAGCGACAAGGAGAGAATTTTTCTAAGAAACTTAACGCAACAGTTTGGTTAGCTACGAATAATTGAAGAGAAAGGTTAGAGAAAATTACCGTGATAGTTTGGTAAAAATGATGAGTATTTCATTGTAATTAATCATTTTTTCCAACTGCTTCAATCGTTCCAGATTTATCAAATTGTTATGGTTTTTTTATGCAAAAATTCTCTATGCATATATATAGTCACATATAGCGAATAATATCAGTATCCGATCGGTAGAATATAACAGAAAAATATGAAAGACTAAATTTTTATTTTTATTTACTTCTTATGTTTGTATACTTAGATTTTTATTAATAGAAGTATGATAAAATGTTATCTGAGATAAAGATTTGTAATAATTATAGTTCTATCTCGTAAATCTATGATAAACTGTACAAAGAAGCAAAAAAATTACTGGGCACTAAATTTTAAGTTAATTTTTTGGGCTTTTACAGTCTGTGGTAGCTGTAAATGTTTTATATGTTAGTTTGAAAAATAGACTATGAATCGAACGAATGAACACTGCACATAAAAATGTTGGATCTGCTTATTAATTTTTCCTTCCTATTAAGGTCACTTAGTAACGCTTTTGGTTTAACTGCCTAAATGAAATGAGTTATTACTCGGACCAGTGTGAAACATTGTCACATTTGTTTCGTGCGAAGTATACTTTATATAAAAAAAATTATTTCTTTCGTACTTGTTTAATAAGTTAAAACTTAGAACTTTACATAACTTTTTTCTCGTAACAGTTATAAAAAAATTGAAGACTTTTCTTTATCTTTACCTATATTGTATATCTAAATTATTCATTTGACAATCAAAATTACATTACAATCCTAATTAAAATATATATAAATATAAGAAACTATTAATCTAAACAATAGTACACTAGACTTCCGATTACGTTACAATCGCACAACACTCTCGCGCAGTATTATTACGTCGTGCGAAAATTTTTCTTATCTACTCGTATACACTTTAGTTGCGCATACGTCACTGTACACCGTTCAGCGCGAGAGACACAACATTTTTCTTTCTTTTCAAAACAACTTCCGCTTGTTTAGATGACGTTAATCTTTTTAGCCATATAGGTCTCTATCTGACTGCAGCAAATAATTAGTAATCGGGCCAAATCTTTCAAAGTAAATGCAACCGATCGGAATCTGATTCATAAACACTTGGATATACGTTAGTGTTTTAATTATTTCACTCCCCAATTAGAGTTGAAATAAAAAAGAAATCCGTTATTTATCGGTGAAATGTCGTGTTTTACAAGAAACAATTAGCGTTAAATAGCGTTCGTTATTTTCCTTTTTTCGAAAAAAAAGTCAGTTATTTATAACACCACTAAAAAAAAGTTGTCAAATTTGCCGAAAAACCTGTTTTACGGTACTTTCACTGCACGTGCATAACTGTACCAACAATAAAATAAACTCGAACGAACAACAGCAAGTGCATTTATTTGCATGAAAAATATAAAATTTTGCAAAAAAAAAATATCGACCCAACTTTCCCAATCCCTCTAATTGTATATAGCTCATATAACTCTTAATCGTGTACAAATATCGTTCTTCTCTTAAAGTCATCGCTCCCAGAACCCTTACCAGGAGCCAACAACCCCATATAACGTTCGCAAGTGAATTAAATAAAAAATCTGCGACTCTCACGAAAACTAAATTCCATATAACACCACTTAATTCGCGCGCGTACGCAGGGGGGGACCGAAACAGCACGGCATCACGCACTCTTGGTAAATATACGCAGGTATATACACCTAGTAGTATCATATATACCGCGACACACACACAAGCACTCCGGCATTCCGTGAGTAAGTGCGTCTCGCGCTCACGCCTCTCTCTCTCTCTCTCTTCTTTGTTTGGTTCTTTTCCTTCTTCTTCTTCAACGCGCTCTTACTTTTGTCCCCCTACACTGCTCTCCAATGCTCGAAAGAACTACGCACGCGCATATATAGCGAAAAGGGAGTGAAACCTCCTAAACGATCGGCGTTGTTCTGCGTAAGATATATAGAGCGTATAGCGCACGCCAACAGCGGCGTAAATATTTCCAGCGAGGTGCGTGAGTAAATGCGCGCGGGGGTTAATAACTTGTGAGTCTTCTAAAAATAAAGCGACCGCGCGCCACGCGGCGACGACCACCGCCCGTCCGGCCCTCCTGGACCGCTTCGAAATAGATGTATTATACAGTGTATGTGAGAGAGAGAGAGAGAGAGAGAGAGAGAGAGAGAGAGAGAGAGAACGACCTTTGCTACGCCGCTGTGCGAGTATAGGTATATATGTATATATATGTTTCTTATAGAGAGAGAGAAAGATTGCGGTTGAGGAGGGAGACTGCGAGGATGTGCGCGAGGGGTTTTGCGTCTTTTTTTGGCATTACACGTACGATGAAGGTGGTTCTTGACGAGGCGGTGACCTTTTCTCGGCTTTAAGACGGAGATTTTGCCGCACTGCTATCGGGAATCTTTGTCGGTTCGTCATTCTCGGGTGTGTGTCGAAAGAAAAAAACGGTGAGATAGGACTTCTGGAGCTGAAGACTCGTGTAAGAATTGGCGATTTCAGTGCTATGCAAACACAATGATGAGACTTTTCTGTTTCTTCGATATAGACAGAAATTGCGACAACAATAGAAAAGCATGGGTCTGAAGTTTGCAACGTTGGAGTACAACGAAATAAAAAAATTTATGATACTTCAAAGATACACTTATCAATTAATATTAATTTTTCAGTTTAGATTTAGTGTTTTATTGTATAAAATAACTTTAGAATAAAAGTTTAGATAAAGTTTTCATTGTTTAATAATTTTAATTGATTTTAAAAATTATTTCGTTGCACTCCAACGATGTAAACTTCAGGCTCATAGAAAAGCTCATTATAGTAATGCTGTAACTGTCATATGATTTTAATATTTAAAAAAAAACTAAATATTTATAATTGTGGTCAAATTATATAATTTCTTTCTGTCACGTCTCAGCAGTATGGATTGCCGTTTTTTTTCAAAGCAATCTGTTTATTATAATAATAACTAAAAAATTACGTAGCAAAATCAATAATCTATGATTTGATAGCTTTTTAAATTCGAATCATTGTCTTCTGAAAGCTGTTGTACCCGGTCATAATTTATTCGTCTGATCCCATATACAATTTTTTTAGTATTACTTATGTTTACGTGCTCAGATTCAATCAATATGCTTAAATGTGAACATAATAAAGGTACGCAACAACTGGATAAATATAAAATATACGTTTTTGGTGATGATGTGAGTGATGACTAGATGTTGTATTCTATATTCTTGTACTCTATTCTAGTAAAATTCAAATTTGACCGGTTTTAATGACACTTTGTAGACGATGAAGTAATGACTTTATATATATTATAAAGATAAATCAATCACTGTGCTATTTTTGCTATGTAATTATTTTCATTTTTATTGTAATAAATAGATTGTCTTGAAACGACCTTTAGACCCATACCGTCAAAAAGTCAGCAATAATCAAAGAAAAATTCTTTTTTTTTTCATTAATAATTTTCCTAAAAACTGACTCAACCAAGGTTGATAAATTCGTTGATCACGAATTTATCCTTATTTCTGTATATTTCTTTGTCTCATTTACAATTACAACGATACCCATCAGCAGACGCAGGAAGTTGGAGCAAACGATACCCCTATAATACCAAACAGAAGAGTGAACCGTAACAGATACTAATCAAGTACGAAACTGTCGGGACAACAAAACTTTCAGCAACGAGCGCGCACATGCGTCTTCGCTGTAATCCAAGAATCTCAAACACGTGGGGCTTCGCTAAGATGCTATCCGTTGTAGGTAGTGCGTATAATCTACACAGGATTAAGCGTGGATGGACACGAGGTGTATATATATATGTGTGTGTGTGTGTATATATACGATAAAGGTAGGCCTCCTAATCACTACGTCGATGCTCACAGGGAAGATAGGAGCGATTTCATCGTATTTGAACGAACTCAGCGTTCCTAGTAGCGACAACTCTATATCTTATGGGCGAATTACTGGTAGGAAATATTGTCATCAAAGTCGTTGAAACAATGTCACTGAAGGCTTATATAATTCAAAAGTCAGGCCGTTGAGTCATTGGGAAAAATTGCCGGTGTTTATAGAGAAGAATGATAATAATCCGTACACTATAAAATTATTAATCGAGCAATTGTAATCTAATAATAAACTAATCAGTTGTTATTGAATTTATTTCTTAAAATAAAGTCGTTTGTTTTATCTTAATTGATCTTAATTAAACGAGGTCTCCAAATTAAATCAATTTATCTCCTCCGGGCGAGGAGTTTTTCAAGTCCGGAGAACTATGTTTAATAACTAAACACACAATAAAAGTAATTAGTGTTTCCGCATTGTCCCATCATGATTCTGACTAAGCCCTCAATGAGAGTTGTTAGGCTGGCGCATTCAAGAAATCTGCACTGCACTGCTATTAAAAACGGCTTATAAGTTTAGCGGTATTTTAAATTGAGGGTAAAAAGTACGTTTAAAAAGACGTAACGTGCTCAAAGTGCTTATTATTTCAAAAGAAATCTAGATATTTAGTAAGTACCAAAAAAGCAGTAAAATAAAAATAACAAATTCATCAGTATTTTCACAAAAATTAAAGCAGGTTACTAGCTATTGTATTTATTTTAAAAGAATAAATATTGTAGTTACCTGTTGACATTAATTAAATAATTGATTAAAATTTAATAAAAATAATAACATAGCAATGTTGCTATGCAGAATAGCAATGCAGAAAAGTGTGAAAATGCATGGTAGCACAATTTGAAAGAAAAAGTTGTAAATTTTTTTAGCAGAATTCTTCAAAATTATTTTGTACTTGCACCAGCTATACTGAAGGTATTGAAAACCAAATAATATTTGCATTTATCGTCATAAATATAACGGCAATGAAAAGTGATACTTTTAAAACGTACAATTTTACTGGACTTCTCTAAGGATATTTAAATTCATAAATATGCATGTTTTCACGTTAGAACATCTATAGATTTGTGAATAATTTTTAAACTGAAAACGTTTATCCTTACAATTTAATTTATAGACGTGATTATAAATAAAAGAATTCAAGGTTGCTTAAAATATAGTTAATGATAATAAGTCTGATATTTGCTAAGTGGGTTGTGACTTACTTCGTTGAGAAAATACGACATGTTGATAAAAAGTAAGTAACCAATTAAGATTCAATTAACATGAACTTAAGAAATAAAAGGGAATACGGTCTTTATTTGGCTGACATTTGATTGACAAACAGCATGTTTTTTGGCAAATTATAAAATACCAAGTATCCAACGGTAAAAAGAAACTAAAAAAATGTACGATTAACTTCCAAAAGAAGATTTCGTTTCTATAGGAATGTAAATTTTAAAGATCAGACGGCGCAGATTTTAAACATTGATATACGAATAAACGTTCTCTTCCAGCCGGAGGAAAGCTAATTTATACGATCAAGCGAACATTTTAATGGTTAATCATGCACAAGAATCTAGACGGACTTTCATAAATAAAAATTGTCTCACTCTGTCTCGCTCGCGGCAATCCGTCAATTTAAGAAACTTGGCAAAAGTAAAAGCTCAATCAACGTGACAAGGTAATCACGAACGCAGTCCTCAACCACGTTTAAAAAAAAAAAATTCGTCGCGCACGTAATTTGTACATCTGTACAATAAAAACAACACAATGACATCAGCGCTCATTGACCAGTCCGTCGACGTACGCGACTAATGCAAGTGTAATTGCACTTTAAAAGTTGAAGGCCGCGTATATAATAATAATTAATGAGCAAGGTTTAATCAGTTGCTAAAGAGTCGGAAAAGGTATAAGAATATGATGCACAACTCGCACGCGCGAAAAGTAAACAAAAGAGGATTGGACGATATAAAAGCGATTGACGAATGTACACGTATAAACGCTTTGTTGCGAATTAATCATATATACGCACGCGCGTGAAAAGTGGCTGGATAAAGGATTACAGGGACAAAGGCAGCTCCTGCGTGAGCGTGTGGTGAGACACATAATATATGTATATACACAGATAGAGCGGCTTTTTCAAACTCGTCTATATATGCGTCTGACTCACCGGCGCACGAAATTCCGGGCGCGTGCACGTCTCTCAAACGCTGCTGTTGCTTCTTCTCCCTCGTCGCCTACAACTACTCCGCTGCTGATGCTCCAGTCCGATCATCTGTGACTCGATACTGATCTTGACTAAAGACACGCGCGGTTCACTTTTTCACATCTGACATCTACGTGTACAACTTGTGCACTAGAATCTCGAATATTTTCAATATATGTCAGCAATTGCAAAAGTAGTAGTGTCTATCGCGCATGTATATATAATATATAAGAGCCGATTTTCACGTCCGACCGGATCACCGCTTCACTGCTGACTGACTCTCCGCGCGAGCGCGTTATCTTTCTCTCTTTCTTCGTCTCTGTCTTCGTCTTCTTCTTCTTCTTCTCCTCCGCTCGCACACACATATGCGTGTTCGCGATGACGCGAGGCAACAGCTCTGGCTGGCTGGCTGGCTGCTGCTCTATGCACACCTCGACGACGGTTGCCCTCCTCCTCCTCCTCCTCCTCCTCCTCCTTCTCCTCTGCTCTCCGTGTTATATGGAGGGGACATGTGAGTGAGTATTATGCGCGTGTGCGAGTGAATGTGAGCGGAATAACCGAAAAATCGCGAGTTTCGACTGGTTTTTTTTTTCTCGTATATATACATGTATAGAGTGCAACGATCCTCTTTTTTAACCACATATAGGATTGCCCCTCGGCGAGGTCACCACTGCGAGGGTTTTACAGAAAGAAGAGGTTTTCGCCGAAGGACATACAGGGGAGGAGAGATCGCGGAGAGATAATTATTGTATACGGATACCTGATTTATGGATTTAAATCGGTTGCTACCGATTCGTTCCGCAATTTGTGTATTATATACCTTAAGGGCTGATCGATCGGTGTGTGCTCCGATCTTTTTGCCTGGTAATGGCGCATTATTAACGATTCATTGTGCGCGCCTTTCACTCGGGATTCAGCGTGTAATGAAAATGTTTCGTTGGCGAATTGGCCTGCGCACAGTGCGCGCAGGTAAATGACAGTGTGCGCGTGTGCTTGAGACAAAGGAAAATCTTGGGATTGTTTGTTTTTTATTTTCGAAAGCTTGAAAAATCGAGTTAAACTGCCAATTGTACAGTTTTATTGTGAATTATTCATGAGGCTACAATAGCATCGTTATATAGATTTATATTTTATTGAATCTAAAATGCATATCAAATTTAAAAGCTATTAATAATGAACTGCATTTTATATAAATTATTGCAGCGTTCCAATCATTCACGGGACGACTTTTAAAATCAATTTAGTACCGCAAATTAAAGAAACCATTTTCAGAACATGCTTATAGGTATTTTTAGCTTTTTAGTTGCATATTCTATTTTTGCTATCCTTCGACATTTCATTATCTTAAGTAGTTGTTTCTTTAATGTCACATTCGAGGACGTGCAATAAAAACTTAACACTTCTAAACAAAAGAGATAATTTGTTTCTTTTTAATTAAGAACTAAGTATTGTACAGAAGATGCCGCAGCTATTTTTACATGCAGCCAAATAATCATGAAAAAAAAAAATCTAAATGCCAATACTTAAGAAATGGTTAATTTAAAATAATTATTATAAAAAATGACACATAATAATTGCATGTCTAATCATCATAACAACTATACAATTTGTAATATCCTGATATTGTTACTATACGTATATTAAATTGTCAATAACAACGCAATCTCAATTATTTAGACTTTTCAATTAACTTCCAAGCCTTCCTATAAATTTCTGAAGAGCTGCGCAGGCGCAAGCTAAATGATTTAAACAATGCCAATGATGCGTTTAAGACATGCATCGATGCAAGTATCCGGTAATAAAAGAAATAAATAGAGCAAATTGTGCGTATGGATGTATGGCATATAGCGAGAGAGAAAAGAGAGGCGCGCGTGTGTGTACATATAGTGAGGTGAGCGCTTTCGAAACTCTGTGTATATATACCGGCCGCTTTGTATGTAGGATCGGTAGCCTTCGGATTACGCGCCCATGTACATATGTAAGTTTCGTCGCTTTACACTAACTCGTTTTGATAGCGGCTATACATATACACACACACACACGAGACCGTGAACAACCGAGGCTTATGAATCAGGCTCGAACTTTTCCTTAATCGTCTCATTGGTCGGTCTAGTAATCGGGAAATAAAACTTTATATTTGGACTAAACAAATATTTTTACGTCAAGTTTTTATGTGACAAAATAAAGAGAATTGATATAATAGTGTTGCTTTTAAACGAAATTTTTAGATAGCATATAATTTTGGAATGTAATTTTAGTACAATTATTGATTAATGTCATCGGATAGATGCTATCAATAAAAGCAAACATACAAGACGCGTACCATAGCTCGGTGCTGTCTTGGGTAAACACATTATCGAACTAATTTATGAGAGAATTGATAATGCTTAAAAATAATATTCTACGAATAAAATATATCACCACATAAATTGTAAATATTATCGATTTTTGTAATAAAAATTTGATTTTTTTTTAAAGAAACAATGTTGCAACATAAATAAAACGTTATAATTTATGTATATTTAATAACATTTGAATCTCGCGATAACCACTCATAAACATATGGTACTTTATTGAAAGGAAGCATTATTGTTATGTAGATATATACTTAAGAAAGTTAGCACTGAATTTCTTTAAAAAATGCTTTCATTCACCAAAATCCAATATATGAGCAACCTCGAAATTTTCAAGATTATTCAATTCTTTGAAACACGTATAGGAATGTTATAAACGTGCCAACTTAGCATCCCGCGAAGTCAATCGTTTTATACACCGTGCAATTGTCGCAAATCGTTCGAACGAAAATAAACACACAGCCACTCATTAATAATCAACTATATAGCGATGAGTCAGCCGCGCACTTTATATTACTTAATCAAGAAAGACAGAAAAAAAAACCTCGTCGTCTTTTTTCCAGCTACCGCGTGTCGGAAACAGAGAAAACCCAAGCGGCCAACACGCGTCTGCCAGCGCATACATACGCGAGATAACGATTTTTTATATTCCGATCGTGCGGGGCGTGAGGTGAGACGAAATAGTAGTGCGCGGTGATCTGAGTCATCCATTGCGAGTTCCGAATAATCAGTTATAACGTAGAGCGCGACACATGCGGCCTCCTCCTCCAGGTGTTTGTAGTGCGACCGATGTCGAAATCGCAATTGTATGTGCAAGGACTCGTGAGATCTTATGTGTATGTAGGTATAAGTACATGGGTTTTCCCTTCTGACCGCGAGGTGCGAGATTAACGCGCGGTTTCGAGTGGAAGTAAAAAGAAATGATGCGAGATTGTATATGTCTATAGTTATTTATATATATTTAAATAAGTTTAAATGTAACAATTGTAATTCGCAAATGACGCATCTGACTTTCTTGGAAATGATCTTTGTGAAAGCGAATATTTTTAAGTACTTGCAGTTTTAACTTGTATCTATATAATATAAATTACTGCAGTTCGTTGATATGCTGCTGCTTTGTTGTCCCTATAAATAAGCAACTTATTGTTTATTGTCAATATCATTTACAAATAATTACATTACAGAAGCGTGTTTATTGTGATTTAAAAATTTAACTTGAAACATATCAAATAAATTGAATTTATTGAACAATCAAACGTCATTAGTATAAAAATAAAATTTTTCAACTTTTCTATGTAATCAAAAGTTATTCTATAGAAGATCCATTATTAAATGGTTTTGAAATGTATATATGCTTTTATCTAGTTTATGTTCCAAAACTTTATTAAAAAGCTCGTTACAGTTTCTAAATATAAAAAAAAATACAAGTTAAACAAAAGCCTATCATATACTTGCATAAGAAACATAATGCAGAGTCGCAATCTATCAGGCGAGATGAAAACGCTGAATGAAAAACTTTGCATACCAGCGCTTTTTCCTTGAATAACTTGAGAAAAAAAACGATCGAACCAACTACTCCATCTATCAACTTATACTTACATAAACATATACATCTATATACACACAAAAGACTTGGTTTATACGAACGCAGCGGGAAACTCAATGCACGAAGCGCATCAACGATTCTCGCGTGCCCGTGTATATATACACCTCAAGGAGCTGCATGCGCTGACTCTGCAATCGCCGCCGGTCGGATGCTGACCGATCGTTCGCGCGCACGCGCGTGTATATAGCCTCGGTACTTGTACACAAGAACTTTCACGCGGCGGATTTTGCAACATAAACCTCGCGGAAAACGACGAGCTCGCGGTCGCTGCGGGAAATCTGCGGTGTACGAGCTAACGCTATATGTTATATGCAGGAAGAGAAATTCATGCTATGGGGTTATTTCTAAGAGGAGGAGAGCGGAAATTATCGAAGTTGCAGGTTACAGGTAGCCTGTATGTATAGGAATTGATTCGATTGATTTGAAAACGGAAAAGTATTTTGGAGAGGGCGGTTATATTTGAATATACGTTTTATAACAACGATAAAGATTGTAAAGATATAATGAAGTGCATTATTGATATACTATATGTTCAGAATTGAGAAAACTAATACTTATATTATAGAGTTGACTAATTGTTGGGTTAAACGCACGATTAGAAAGACTAGTAAATAAAATCATGCAAGTTCGCACGTTTAAATTTCACCTGACTCAAATCTCAAGAAAATGCTGAATTTAAAAAGTATTTATTTTACTGTTTGAGAACTGCTACAAAGGTCATATTTCATTTACAGTCACTTTTAAAATTTATGTACAGTGCATTCTATGCACGGTTTTTAACATAAATTGATTTCATAAAAAAACTTTCTACATATATAGTGTAAAAACTTATGTAAGATTTTGAATACGAACTTTAAAAAGTTTTCGCAAATAAACTTTTGTCAAAAATTGAACCTAAAATGTATATGTTCTTCAACTAAATTTTAGTACTACCTTGGTTTTTAAGTCAGATAAGATTTTAACGCTCACGTATCTCAATCTTACATGAGTTTTTATCAGTAGGATATATATGTTTATTTATATTTCTTGTATTTCTATGTATATCCAAATTATGTTATTATAAAAAATGTTGAATACTGAGTTATTTATATACAAATTTTGGTGAATCCTATATTTGAACATTCTTAATACGACAATATTTATTTAATGTAACAAAGTTTATTATTTGTTTTGTCTAATATTATAGGCAGGATATTTTCAAAGATTTCTCTAACCCGTTATACATGATACATCACACATGTTCCATCTTCATGTCTGAGTACAAGAAAGTTATAAGTTATCTTTCTTCTTTGAACCTAAGGAATTGCTGAGAATATCTTTTCGTATAATTTTCTTGTCTGTTTTGAAATTCTTAAAAAAAATAAATACTATAACATAATTATTCAAAATATTTAGAATTACGTTTATCTTAAACTTTCTTTTCTGATTATTCTCATTATTAACAATTATTTTCAAACAGATATCAAAGTCAAACCGAGAAACCTCATACAGATTGAGAAATGTTTCTTTTAATTTGTTGAAATATAACTTTCGAATGATTACAAATAAAATTCCTTTTTCGGCACAACAAGTTACTAAAGAAAATCTACCCCATGACGACAATTAATTAATGCCCCAATTAATCGGCAACCAACAAATCACAGTCATAAACCAGACGACCTCTGAAACCTACACAAGTTTCTCTCTCGTACTTTCTTTATCTCTTCCTCTTCACACCACCCTATTCGTAAAACTTTATTGCCAAGCACACAAAGTACACGCCGTTATACCGAGTCTCGACGAAATTTCGGGCATTCCACGCCAAGAGCACATGATGTTCGCGTCGCGACGGCAATAAATTACGCACATATTCCCCCTGTGGTGCGAACGATGCCCTCCTTGCGATCTGTTCTGATGTTCTCAAGCAGTTATAACACACTATACACGCGCGTCGTGACTCACGACCATTACACCGCGCACGCGCGTTCGAGGATCTGCTGCTGCTGCTGCTGCATAACGCAAGGCAGAAGGATATGTGCGAGGAGGCCGTGACTCGAGAGTTCGTTCGCGTTGCGGTTATTATAGCTGCGTCAATTAGCGGAATGCGATAATCCTTCGGCGTTGCGTTATGCAGCAGCTGCGTTCGAGGTACATACGTCGTGACTGTAGTTTCGGTATACACTTATTATAATATGCGATTAAGCTGTTCGTGACGTCTTTGGGGGTTTTTAACTGATTTTTTAATTTATTAATAATGTATATAATGTTCTGAGATGCAAATATAACAGTAGCACTGATGGTGTACGAATAATGGAAATAATAGATGAATAAATACCTTTTTTGGAAAATAATATATGTTAGGATCCGACTGTAAGAAGAGTATAGTTTGTATATGAAACAGTATTGATAAATGGATTCTTACGCCTAAAGTCATAAAGCAATTAAAGCTTTGTAATAGTTCTAGGATTGTGAAAACGGTTTAAATAAACTTGGTTTCCTTTTTTGAGGTCCTTTAGATACAATATTGGAAGACATGAAAAAACCACGATAAATATAATGCAGTTTTAAAGAAAAATGAAAAAATTCGTTAATTAAGAATTCCATCGAAATAAGTATTTCAATAGGTCGGATTCAACTTCTAAATATTACTAGTTGGGAAGTCATTCATCAATTTACGGGAAACACTGCCAATTAATTATGTTTTAAACTGTAAAAATGCTTTTTATTATTACAATTAATCTATAAAATTTTTTTTTAATATTGCTATTTTTTTAATTCATTGAAAAGATAATTTTTAATGAATCATAAATGTTACTATGGCTCAATAAAATTTAGCATTAAAAAGAAATTATTTGACATTCAATTAAAATCTAACTTGATAATACCAAAAATTTTATTTTTAGAATTGAAACACTGACTTTCTTATTCAAAAAGAATTTTTTTTCATGAAGAAGAATATTATTTCTCTAAAAAATAACTAAAAGCGTTATGCCGATAAAGAAGAAATCACGACATTATTTGACGTCGTCTTAAAAGCAGTGATATTTCAGTTCTAATGGAACAGACATCTTTTTATTTAAAGATTTAGCTTTATAGAATTATTGAATACGAATTTTTTTTCTCTTAAATTTTTTTAATGTATACGTGTAATTAAAACTAAAATTGATTCATTAACTGCATGTATGCCACGCAAAATAAACTAATAATATATTAAACAATAAATACTATAGACTATTCTTGACGCTTAAATAAATGCCAATTTGGAGTCAATACTGATAATCAGAATACTACTAACTGATAGAATAGTACATTACAAATAATGAGTAAATAAATACTCCATTAAAAAAAGGCATGTTCTACAAGCAAAAGTTGAATTCACGTTTTGCGTGTTGAATGCCAGTTTTCTGCAGTTTCGTGGATGGAGTGCTATTAAACGTTGTACCGTCTTACAAAACTACGACCATTGCCATAAAATGCCTTTTATTTTTAAGCCCAGGTCAAAGCGTTGATGTTTCGTTAGATTTTCTGTCTGTTCTGAAATATCATGTCTATGCTCTAATCTATTTGCACTTATACATTCACGTTTATTGTGATAACTAGGAATTTTATATATAAATTTTAAAATGATTCGCGTATCCGCAGTGATATAAATTCAAGTACTGGCTGTGACTCAATAATATAGAAACACTTAATTGTTTGAGGCACGATTTTATGACGAAGAATTGAAATAAGGATGTAGCACTACTGAGAAAATAACTAAAAACTATAAAATGAAACGAAAGTAAATGTTTACAGAAAATTAGTTTTATTAATGTATATAAAAAGGCTCTTTATGGAAAGAAAATATTGTTATACACTTCATACTAACTTCTTTACGTATCTAAATAGTTTTATAGAAAATTTTGTTAAAGATTTGTTTATAATTTTATCTAATATATTACCATAAAAGAATGAATTGAGAATTAATTCAGTGGATAAACTCCGTTAATTCATTTGAAACGGTATATTTGCATTTGAAAGGAAAATCAATGTAGGACGGGATAACCGATGTTTTATAAAAAAAAATTTTAATAAAACACACACCCTTATATACTATATATATATAAAAGTATTTATTTTGAGTTTTATATTATCTTTTATTGTTCGTGAAGATTATCCCAAAAGTTTGATGATAAAGAAAAATGGTGCTTCTCGAGAACTCATTTAAAAATATCAAATCATAATAACAACAATGTTAAGGTAGCATATCAATTAAATTCTGTACTTCGTTTCAAAGGGTTTTCACATCACTACTTGTAGATTAAACTAATACGTCTATCCTATACGTGCGCATACGTGCGCGCTGGACCGATTGACTGGAAACTCTTGTCTCGGGTGAAAGTGACTGGCTGCAGCCGTCGTTACATGTATATATACACACACATACATTATACCTCAATACCTCATACCGCGTAAACAAAAGTGCGCTTGGTATAGCGACAGAAACTGCGTAGGTGCGCGGAAATGCAAGGACTTTCCGAACTCCTTTTTTCTTTACATTTCGCTTTTATTGCGCAATTCAGGAGGTATTTTTGCATTTTTTTTCAATCAAACGGCAGTATAAAACTATCGCGACAGCCGTTATCGATAAAACGCAGTGCGGGCGCAATGCGGGGAACGAGGTATCGAGGTAGATGGAGTAGGCGAGTGACAATTTCTGATTTCGCGATAGCAAATGGGTGGTAAAGTTACGTGATTGAAATAGCATTGAAAATCTCGATAGAAATACTCGAGAAAAATATATCGGATAACTTACGTAAAAACGTGATTGTTTTATTCTACCACCTAATAGCTAATCGAAATGCATTTCCGACCAATATTTCAAAACTATTTTTCGATTTTCCGTTTTATTGAGATTGAATATTAGGAACGAAACAATTTATAAAACCTACTAACGTTTCTTAACATTCGCGATTTTCAATTTTCGATTTATAAAAGTGTAAAATTATACGCGTTTAAAATTTATCATGTTTTTATAATTGCAAAAAGAGAATAACTTTACTACTCACATTTGTTGAAACCCTGGTATAGTTTGCAGTAATTTTTTACCCCTCACAGTGAAATTCAAATTTCTCACTTTTTATATTAAAAACTACTATTTAAACTATCCGAATGACAACACAGTAAACAATATGAACTAGAGAATTATATCAATGCACACAAAGAGAAAAGAACAACAAATGCACGTCCAAGCGATAAATCGACTTTTCATTCGTGCTTCTGGTAAGTATATAGATACTATAGCCGCATATATACCTAACGCGCGCAAGTGTAAGACACCGCACAACAGTGCATCTAGCCGCGCGCTTGGCGTTGTATTAACGCCATCCCATACGAACGGAGAACGGGATTTTCTTCTTTCTCGCATGATCTCTCTCGCTCGTATACTCGACGGAAAGTCTATACTATACACCATCCCCACCCACTATCGCTCCGAGCATGGCACAGCCACAATCCACAACAAATCACTTCTCTATCTTTCTCTCGGTGCAGCAGCGTATATGTGCCTACATTCGCTCAGCTGACGACCTAACCTCACTTTTCCCCCCTCTTTATCTCTCCCCCTTTTCTATCTGTGCTCTGCATGTGTATCTCTGTCTCTCTTTACTCCCGTTTCGACACGCGCACACGCACATATATATACACACGACTCCGAACTTGTATACGTAACAACACACTCGCCATCATACGACCCCCTTGTGTTCAGTGACTTCGCTGCTGCTCTGGCATCGCTCGAAAGAATTGCTGGATGCTGCTGCTGCTGCCGCCCATCAGGATGCAACAGCGCAGCCCTGTAAAGCTGGGGAATCAACGGTACGCGGATTAGCTCTGCGCTGCCTGTTTACCTCTCGGAGAAGACGTCGCTGGACGTCTCAAAAAGCTATACATTGTTTAGGAGAAAGCTCGCGCGTGAAAAGAGATTGCTGTTCGGTGATCTGTGACGAGGAGGAGTGCTGGTTATAACGCTGACGAAAAACTCGCAGCACCATGGGTAATCAGCTGGTGGGCATTGCCCCGAGTCAAATCTTCCCCGTCGAGCACTATCTCACGGAGCATGGCGATCTCAAGTTCGACAAGAGGTAATAGTACATACTCAACGCATACAGCCTATAATCCCGTTATCTAGTGCGCCGTACTTTCATATGTTTTCTACGTTGGCACTTTGTTTCCGAGATGACAGCCTAACGCAGCAATCGAAACTTTTGGCGTTTTGATTAATGAAAAGTTGTCGCAGAAGTGTTTGGATGCCTATATGTAGTTAAGACTATCCCAGATTCTTTTGCGAAAGATGTTTCTTAACTTGAAGATTCTGATGACAATCAATTCATTGAATATGTATATTAGTATTTGTAAATTCTAATGCAGGAGTGTTTAAGATAATCTTTATTCTTACTCTTTAATTACTGCATAATACTAGTTTTATAAGAGGACTTCTGATACCGACGCGATTCCTGCATTACCGGCAACACGATATTATTTATTTATTCAGAGACTAGGCAATCTAGCAATATA
>JAYJLV010043930.1:0-22157 GCA_036873485.1 Torymus texanus
AAGTCCCGGAAATAACGCTTATATACAATCAATATACAGGGTGATATTCCCGGAAATAACGTGTATAGATATTTATACATACAACAAGTGCGCGTATACCGCCGCTTAGAAATCGAAGGATAAGTATTAATCACTCTTCCGTTTTTACCATCATAGAAGTATAGAGAGGGTAAATAAATCAGTTATTAGAGACTCTCGGCGACGTATCGATCAGGGAAATCGCTGTGGTGTATATACATAATATATATACCGGCAAAAGTTAATAAAGCTCTGTTTCTTTCCTTTTCTCTTTCTACTTCATCTTTCTTTTCATTGCCACGCGCGTGCTTATATATACAGTACAGCTGTACTTACACACATATATATATAATATGTATTGGTTTAGTACAGCATAGAGACAATTATGCACCGTAGTTACGCGCTTTGCTAACTTTCTATAGATGCATTTATTTATAATTTTTACGTATAAATCTCGACTATTTTAAATAATCTCGTATAGTGTGTAACGGTACGATTGACTTTGCCGTATATATACAACAACGGCTCTTTCTCCTGGTTGAAGACAAACACACACATATATATATATATAGTGAAAGCTGTCGTGGTTCGGGCGCGGACGATCATTATACGAGCGCTCGCATTCAGCGAGCAACGGCGGGTCGCTAAAAAATCGAGCCATTGTCTATTGAAGTCGCTCGCGCTCTTGCTTCGCGGAGGAGGTGATTGAAAAGGGACGCATTGTTGGGAGTCGCGGACGTGATATAACGCGCGTGTACGGAGATGTATTATATATATATATATATATATATATATTGTGTATGATAGCTGTACTGTGCAAGCTTGTTGAATGACTTTATTATGAATATTCATGCTTAATTGAGTGCCGGATTGATACGAATCTTAACGACTTATCGAGTGCATCAATTTAATGAGAATTACGCGGTGTTAATCACCTTTAGAGCTTTCAGATGTTCCGCATGAAACACGCGTGTTATTTAACTTTCTTTTTATTAATTTATTCGAGTATTCTAGAGTATTCGTGTGTATATATATATGTGCACGTGGCTTATGCAATATTCTTTCCATGTCTTCTTACTTGCTTACTCATTTCTTATTTTCCTTTGATTGCTTCTTATACTTGAAGCGATAATCATCGTGTTTAATTTCGATGGTTTATGGATTTACGATTAATTTTACAAGAAAACAGGGCCTCGCGTAAATAACAAACAGATAAATATTAAGTATTGGATCATAGTGTTGTAACGTTAATCTAAAAAGAAAAGTAGCACATTAATGATTGAAGTGACGATTGCATGTAAATAACGATTTATCTTTCAGGATTTTCTTAGTATTCATTTCTTCATAATTCTGAAGTATTTTGAGCTTAAAAATAACTTTAATGATTCAAAGACATCGTATAGTGATTGCATGTGTACTAAAGAAACTATCTTGTTTCCTATGTTGACGCATGCTGTGTATAGAGCAATCATAAATCATACTAATAGACCTAAGAAGACATATTTTCAAATAATGAATGTGTCATAACTAATTATATTATTATTTCTACATTTATTTCAGCTTATTAGATTCTAAAATTTAGCAATGACTGTAACATAAATTTATTCTCGTATACTTTATAGACAATTAACTTTGCCATTGAAACGATTTCTTTCTCAAGGTAGCTAACAATTGTTTAGCACGGAAGAATGCATGAATTAACATAGTAAAATTCTATTAAGTGATCTGAATAATACAAAATCATTTTAATTTAACCCACGATACAATACACATCAATCTGATAATTAATAATTCTTTCTCACGGAAAAATCCTCTTCACACGAACTAGTACCATCACCTTGGATATTGAAGCTATCTCTTCATCCGCTATAACATTTCGCATCATCCTAATCTTACGTGCCTTCATCAGCACTCTCATCACTCACATCAACGACAATCTCTCTAATCCTCCGCAACTTCCCCTTTCCCCCCAGATCCCCGTGTCGACTCTGCAGGCCGTCGGTACGCTGATCAAAAACCGCCAGCAGAACCGTGAGACAACCCCAACGACGTCTTACCGACCACCACGTCGTCTTCAACGTCGCTACGAGACACCAACAGCTGCCACCATCACTACAACGACGTTCGCCTCCAGTACAAGCACCTCAACTCAACAACCTACTATCGACCCTGACCAACGTCGTCGTGATGAAATCTACCGTCGTGTGCAAGCCCAACGCGAACGTCAACGTCTCTATGAAGATCAACTCGAACGTCGTCGCTTCCAACAACTTCAACGCTACACTCGTCGTATGGAACAAGACATCGCTGCTGAAGACGCACGTACACATCATGGTTTCTTCCGTGACCCCTTTGGTTTTAATGCTTTGACCAAATGGATTGTTGGACCACATGGTGTCTTTAACGGCCACGCTGGTCATGGCGACGGTCACGTCTACCAGTTCTATGACCCGTCGAAGCCTCTACACTTTGGAGGCCAGCAACAAGGTGAGTAGCTTTCGTATATCACGCGACCTTGAGTTGTAGACAGATGGGATGTTATTATATACTCTTGGCCTTTTTGGTGGCAGCGACGACGAGCAACGACGATATTGCCTTTCACGTCAGTATAAGGGGGTAACGTGATCCCGGATCGCGCATAAAGACGCGGACTTTAACTACTTGTGGATATATGTATATATGTACGTATACAGGCGCTGGAATTCTTCAGGCGGGAGGTTCAGGGCGGTAGTAGCGAGGATTGAATGGCGTATAGGCACATTAGCAAGGCGAACGATGTTTTTAAAACGTCTTCTTTATTGGCGGTTTCGGGTTGCAATATGTGTGTGTATATATATGTATATATAGTTATAGATATACATGTAGTTGAGGTTTAATGGTTAAAGTGTAAAGAGTGGATCGTGTCGTTGAGCAACGAGTATGTGTATATATGGGGAATTGCCTATTCTTCGGGTCGAATAACTTTTATGAATCTATATGAAGTGTATGAGCAACGCAGATTGCTCCTTATTTCTCATGGCAGTATAATGACTGTACTGTTTAGAAACGCGCGCGATGGTCTTAAATTTATTTAAATCGCGCGGTAAAAGTGGTAGCGGCTGTTGTAGTCACGGTTACGGAGAAACCTTGTGATGAACATTTATGCGGACCTTAAGAAAGGAGCGTTCGAAATTTTAGCCTGGTTCATTATGCCAATAACCGGATGCCACAAGATCCCGGACATCATTAACCAATTATGCGACCTGCGAGAATATGATACGATAAATACCTATCAACCCGTGGACTTATTTATTCACTTTGGATTTGGGTTTTAATTAAAAATATTAAAAATTATATACTTGCAAAGATTGTTTATGATATTCGAAACCACTACTTATACGGTTTTTACGTAAGCTCAATATGGTGAAGTTTTTGTGACCATAATAAGAATAATAATGCAGAATGGAAATTCAATATCAGGGAAGCGCAACACTGTAACAAAATTTCATCAGACGCGATGAAGTATCATGGACAGAGCAAATTTTTTTTTTTTTTTAATGAAATTTTTTCTTTTTAGGACGTGATATATAACATTAGATTTTTTTTCAAAGACTTGATTGTTTTATCAATTTGATTAATAGGGCAATTAATAGAACTTGCTGAATAAATATCAATCAAGTAGAAATTCAAATTTATCGGTTCATCGGTCACGCGTATAGATATAATCGAAATGTATATATAACGAATGATCATTCGTGGCGACTCTGCACACGAAGTAAATAAATCTCTGACCTACCTCACAATGCATGTATTTATGTCCTGAATGAAAGTTTTCAAGAGCAATCTCTTTTGCTCTTTTATACTTACCGTGCTTGCATTTTCTTTGCTTCTTTTAATACCGGTCGAGGCGAAAAAAGTCTTTTCAATAGTTTGTGAAATAAAATCCACAGTGACGTATCAAAAGATCATGTTCGATACGGGTACTTCGCATTTCCATTGTATTCAATAATAAGTGTTGGTACTACCGAAATAATGTACTTGAAACTTTTGAAGTGATTGTCAAAATTTCTTTTGAATGTTTGAATTATTGTCACATACATTAAAAGTATTTTTGTTAACAATGTCAGATTTCAAATTTGAAACCCGGATTAGCAGTTAATAATATTAAATATGTATAAATTATTGGTTACTAGTAATGTAATTTTAAAATAAGTTAGCATACAATCTTCTATTGAGTATTCTCTAAATGCTATGGATTACGTAATGAAAGAAAAGTAAATAAATAAATAATAATCGTGCACTTAATGAAATGGCTTTAGAAACTCTATTTTCTTTCTTTTTTTGATAATTACTATTTCTTCTTCAAACAGTACATTGTCTTTAGTACGACGTTCAATCAACGTCTAAGCTTGAAGATCAATTTTAAGGCATTGACCGCTCAAGAATATCACTTATCTTTTTAATAAACGGTTTCGGCAATTGAAGGAGTCAAATTGTAGCGAAAGAAAGAACATACGTAATAACACCTTATGATTTCCGTAAACACCAAAGTTATTTCAAAAGACAAAAACTAAGAGAAAATCACAGTGAAATATGAGTTTATAATGAGTCAGAAACAATTGCTTCGTTTTTCGTTAATCACAGTGACTCATGGTAAACGCCACTACTGCAACTTTACCTCTACCGAAATCAAAAAAGTGTAATAAAAGGAAAGGTCTTATTAAAAATAACTCTTTATACGCGTTTCTTTTTAAACTGAACATTTTTTTCTCAATGATTAAAATAATTTAAGACTTTTATTACTTATAAAAAAAATTAATATACACAATTCGATGAATTTCCATGTTACTAAATAATTAATGTCGTTTAAAACTTATGTCTTCCAAGAAATAAGTTCTTATACCAAACAAGGTACTTGAGATCTTTTTGAAAAGCCATTCACATCAATACTTCAAACCGATCGCCAATACCTCGCATCCTGTTAATTGCGTATGACGAATGGCGGCACTTAGTGGCTCTGCCCTCGAACGAGTCCTACATAATACCAGCCTGCCTTCACATCCAATGAATAACATAATTGCCAATTATTTTGCAGGCATCTATCGTCCAACCCCCACCAGGCCACCTCAAGGTAGCACCAGCACAGTAAGCACGACAACCGGTAGCAGCAGCTTGTCTACCTCTACCTCAACAACCACAAGTACGACAAACCGACCATACCCCACGCATGGTTATGAGGTACATGAGAACGTTGACGAAGGTGTCAATCCTTTCGCCTGGCCCAAATGGTTCGGTATCATCAATGCTCTCGTGTCCCAGCAACAGCAGCCACCATTGCAGAATAAGATAGCGCCTAAACAGAAGTTCAGGTTCGACGAGCCACCACTAGAGAACAAGATCGCACCTAAAGACGAGGAGACTCTTTACTATAAGAATAAGTACGCACAGGCTAGGAAGAACCTGAACACACGTGAGGAGGAACTCACGGGCAACGAGATTGACGGCGAGGTCGCATCCGGGGAGAACAGGTTCGAAAGGGAGGGACGCGTTTTGTTCCCTTCGAAATAAGTGTTTTTTTATGATTTATGTTGTTTTTTTTTTTGGCGCGCCTGGATAATTTGAAGACTTGACGATTTTTTTCGCCTGATTGCGAGGAATGAGAAATGTGCAGGTAATCGGGATTAGTATAGAATCTCGTGGTGATTGATGCATTGAGTTAATGTTAGTTACGTGCCTGGTCATTCGCTGATTGAGACTACTATTGTTTGCGAATGAATTTTTTTGCATTCCTTTTTCTGAATTCTTTTATGTTAATGTGATACCTAACAATGGAATACCGGTACTATGGAAGTTCGTCAAATCCTATTGTTTTTCTTATTTTTCTATCGTATATATAGTTTAAAGTACTCATAATTTTTCCTTCGAGACTTTTAGTGCCGCGTGTGTGTCCAGTAAATTTGCGTGATTTAGGTAAGCGATGGTTTTCTTTCTCTTTTTGAGGAAGTTTCGTGACGGTGTTTGATAGATCTTGGAAAGTTTCGTGGTGGAAACTTATTTCCGGGATAAATCAACAATTTTTATAAGTTGTAATAAACATTTTAAAATTAAATTCTCTTAATTTCCTGAAATCGCGGCGTTAAATAACTCTGGATTTTATATACGTGACTGTTAAATTTCTTCATGTTTGCTCGGTTGAAAAATTAATTTTTAATCATTTTTCACAAATAATCCTGTGGAATCGATAAAATTGATTGCACATTCTTGGAATATAGCCTTACTTTCAAACGCATTTAATAGTGATTTTAATTATAATGCTTATTATCCATTCAATAAATCAACATTTACCTAAGTAACGCATGTTTTTCGCAACTCTGCCGCATCGCTCGGTGTAATCTTCGTACTGAGAGGGAAAACTCCATGAATTACAGCACTATACCTAATAGCTGAACGATCATGCAATACGTGTATTTTCCAACGATTAACGACAATTTTTCGGTTTGCCATTAGCATAAAATATAACCAGGGAACGTCGTAGTCTCTGCAACAAAGGGGGAAAAAGTCTTGACTGTATAAAGTACCACTAATTAGTCGAGTGTTCACCTCCCTCAACGCATAAAACGCACGATGATTATTATATTTATTCTCTCAGATCGACTGACAGCAAATCGTAATTAACGTAAGACGCGAGCGCCAGGCTTTACGACGATGTTTCCTAATATTCGACATGCCTTAAAAAATTTTCCAATAGGTACCAACAACACGGCTTTGCCGATAGGAGGGAAAAATACGCATAGGTATGCTCTCTCTCTCTCTCTCTCTCTCGTGTTTATGGACGTTTTTATTGCGAGTGCGCGCATTATGATGCTCATGACTATGCGCACAAGCAATAATCTCGGGGCACAGGGAAAAACAATCTTATACTCGGCCCACGGCTAGAAAGAGAGAGAGAGAGAGTGAGAGAAGAAATAATGTTAATCTATCGTACGGATAATCCCCTTTTTTTTCTTCTCTGATTCTCGCGCGGAGTCGCGTATCCCTGACACACTCGGCGCGTTGTTCTAAAAATAAAAATCTCCGTAACAATGAGAAAGAGGGACAAATTTCTATCGGATTGGTGCAGGAGAAAAAAAAATCGTCAAGTCTTCAGTTCATAATATACGTAATAATGAAGGGAGAAAAAACGAACTGAAATGAAGCAAATACTCTGACTGCCATTGAAAACTGCCCATTTGCACGAAAACATCATGTTTTCGAATTTTTAGAGATAAACTTTCGGTGGAAGTAAAATTTTTTCCTCGCATTTTTAACATTTACAAGAAATTTCGGCTAAAAACGGATAAATTTCTTTATTTTTTTATCTGCAGAAAGTATATCGAAATCTCGTAACGATGATTCCTTCGAAAATTTTATTTCCACCGAAATGAACCAACCACGACAACAGATAATAATCGATATGAGCTCGTCACTGCCACTTAGCGTGCTTTTCTCTTTTTTATGCTTCTTTGGTCTGCAAAATTACCCAAGTATACGCAGGCGAACGAGTGAACCCATCGATTGATATACACTTACACAACAACAAGCGGTTCTTCTCTTTTATAATATATGTGTACGTACTGTATATACCATGCATAATGTATCCCCCTCTCTTATACTTGCTCACAGTGCAAAAGAGAGGCAGCAGACGCAGACAACTCATGTACATTTCACACCTTGTATTATATTGCACAGACGCATAATACACACACATACACACATACACACATACACATAAACATTCTACGAATACCACGTAGCTTTAAGCGTATTATTATTATTATTATTATTATTATTATTATTATTTTGCGATCATGTAAAAGATATAGCGTTACGTATAGGAGCGCGAGTCCTCTCCTCTCTTTTTTTTTTATAAATAAAATGTATAGATAAATGTATGTGTATAAGGGAGTTGCGAAATTTGCAAAACGCATGTGTTCGCTTGTAAAAAGGATCTATAAGATATGCACAAAAGGCATTGAAAACGCTGTTGGAAGGTACGTTTAGTTGGCTTTGAAAGCTTTTCTGATTGATGACGTTTACTTGTGATTTTTATGATCTCGTTCCATTGATGCGGAGCGAAACTTTTCATATAGCATACGGATATTCATTTATAGCTGATCACGCATATATTGTATCAATATATTTTTGCCGCTATAAAGTTAACTTTTAAAAGTTCTAACAATAAATGTTGAAAAAAAATTTCTTTCTCGTCGTTAAAACTGGCTTAAAAACTTCAATTATATTCTTGCCATGTATAGGTCGTAATAAAAAGCTTACAAAAATGTAAATAATGAACGACAAATATAATTACATAGAATTCAACGAACATTAAAATAAAAGTAATGAATATTTATTTCATACCGGCAATTTCTTTAATTCTATATACTAAACTTTTTTCCAACAGCGGAATGTTTCAAAATTTCAAGGCACTCGCTGAAATTAAAAAAAAAAAAAAAAATTATCTGAAATTGTATAAAGCTTTAAGATTACGATTAAATTTTGACATAATTGTGACTTGATAACAGTTGACTGATTTTTACGACTTTGAACGACAATATTCTTTTAAAGTCGTGAATTGCAGTTGTTTATTGACCTAATGTATAGATACTAGGTTAATACAGCTTATGTACACGTTAACAATTTTTTTAAATTACATTTTACTGAAAAATCAAACAATGCATTTATTCATTTTAGATTAGTATTTATATTTATAATAAAAACCGAAAATTATCCATGATAAATTGCGTTGCGATTTGAATGATATTTTATATTCCTGCTTATTTTATAGTATATTTGCAAATAAGCTTTGTAACTTTTAATTTCATATTAAATATTTACATTCTTACCTGCAATAATAATTAACTTCTGTTTACATACACTGTTATTTTGTGGAAAAAAGCTTCTCTGTACTTCCTCATTACACTCACAAATAACTCGGGAATTCACAAAATATAAAGGTGACTTACGTCGTACCATAAGGAAAAGATGCCATGTTTTATCTACAAACATGACCATACTGCAGTATTTCAGCTAATCAAATAAATTATTGATGAAGAAGGGGACATATAAAGGTAAGAATTTACTGGCTAAGCTTCAGTTAATTTTTAACGGCCGGCAAGTAAAGATTTTTCCAATCATGTCATCTAAATTATATTGCGTACTGCTTTTAAGTGCATTGGTTATATGCACATTATATGTCTCCGTCGCAGGTTTGTAGTTTCTCTTTGATTGTTGGTTACAACCTACATCAGTTTTACAAATTTTTAATCATTCATAAATTTCATAATAGCAAATTTTATAAGGCTCTTACTACAATCTGAAAATATTAACATCTAAAGTTATGCAAGACATAAACCCTAAATATCCATAAAATGGATTTAGAATATATTTAACACGAGTATATATATATTAAATAAGTTTTGAAATTTACAACTATTGGATTTGCATATTCATTTTATCACCATTTGTATTTATAAAGAGCAGTAAATTAACTTGAATAATGGAGTTTTAAATACGTAAAAACGTTGGTATGCATTTTTAATGCACAGTATATTAATAGTACCAAGTGAAGTTAAGTAGTTCATTAATTTCTTCATTTATTAACTTAAAATTTTTATGATAATATAAAGTTCAGGGACAGAGTAAATTATTCCGATACTTAAAAGAAGAAACAATAAATACACAAACAAAATTAAAAAATACGATAAATTTTTTTACAATTTCATAGAATTTTTCTTTCTCAAAAAATATAAGGTTTTATATTTAAATAATTAAAAGAATTTAAATTATGATTCTATAAAAAAGGAGTTACCTTCTAAAAAAGACAATAACAAACCATTTAGCAGGAAAATATTAATCATTTATGTCTTAATATATTATTCTTAAAAATTCAAATTTAAGGAAAATAAAATAACATTTTTTTATGTAAAGTAACTACTGAGTTCAAAACAAGAACATTAAAAAAAATATTCGTGACATTGTTTTCTTGCAGAGGCTAGACAATGCAAACCGGGAAAATCGTATAACGATGGTTGCAACACATGCTTCTGTACAGGGTCGAGTAGTGGAAAAAATAGTATTGGATGTACCAAGAGAGGATGTCCTCCTGGATTCGTTCCCAAACCACCACCTGCAGATTTTTGGCAGTAAAAACTGGGCACATATTTCTGAAAATTTATGAATAAAGTATTTCTAAAAATGCTAAATATATAAAATCATTTTCCTACCGATATTTATATGATTTCTTGATTTGAAAATTTTATTATAGTATGATAAAGTATAATATCAAACATTCCATTCAGAGTTAGATCATTAATATTTCATTAAAATAAAGTCATTTTTTTAAATCATGATAATTCAATTTCTTTCCATGTTTATAGATTGCATGCTTTCTGTTATACTTTATGTTGTTTAGTACGAAAAATAAATGTTTCTTTTATAAACACCTATTATCGTTATATAGGTATATGTATGTAAAAGAATTCCAGCTAATGAAACTATTTCTAACCAACGTATAGCCAAGAAATGAAACTGATATTTACTAATCGTGTTTCAATTCTCTTCTGAATCTTACGATAAGAATTTTAAAAGAATATCAAATCTACTTATGACATTCTGCTTAGTTCGTATATTCTTATAATGAAATTATATAACTTTAATATTGTTGTCCTTATTACATAAAGTAAAATAATTGCGCCCATGTGTAAAAATATTGTCCCATACATACTTTGATACAACCATTTTTGATAAAATAATGAAATGAATTGAATTATTATTTTCTAACTGCAGATACTGAATATTGTTTATTGAAAATCTGTATTATGGAAATAGAACATGCATTTCTATTTACCAACAAAACATTTAAATAATCTTTTCAGTTACTTCAAAATATAATTAGAAGGAGAAAAAATCAAATACACTTGAATTTATCTATTGCTTTTGTTTTAATTTAATTGAATAATGCAACGTTTACAATGGATTCAAGTGCACATATGTTTGCATTATCCATTGAGATTGCTTGTTATTTAAAGTTGCTTTTCTAAATTAAAGACATTATATATTACTATAAAGTAGTTGAATTAAATAAGACTTTTCAAATCAATACCAATTATAAGAACCGATGAAAAAATGTTATAACTAGAAAATATTTTTCATGCTGCTCATTTGTAACTCGATATCTGTTTGCAGTAATAATTATAAATTGTTGAGATTATTGCATATTAATTTTAATTATTCAATTATTTTAAAGAGCGTTTTCAGACATGCAATTATAAATTAATTTTTATCCAAACGTATTATTAACATCATCGCGTGTTTTGCAATTACATAGGCACACACAATCCAATTTCTGCAGAGCAAAATTTTTCGGCGCTATATAAATTTATTAAATCACTAAAAATATCATTGCAATCCCATTGCTCCATACAATCGTAATTAACATCGATTATTTGATTTTATATAAGTTAAACGAACAATTTGTTTCGCATAAATCCTCGCCGTTATCTACCATCCGACTCAATTTAGACTCGTAATAGCATTTCTGCAGCGGCTAAAACGAACTCGCGCGCACGCGCAGGCACCTACAAAAATCAATGAATTACGTTTGTGTTAGGACGAGAGAGCACAGCATAACACGAGCGCGTGGAAAATACGATGTTCACCGGCAGTTATTACTTGCAAAATTGAAATTTAGCAAGAGTCCGCGCGCCAACGCATAATACACATACATACACACTTTCGAGTCCTGCGTTTAGCGCAGACGCGTGTGTGCACGTAGATATGCGTTCGATCATCATCCCGCGCTGGGCCTTCATTAATTCCATTTATTATTGCCCGGCAATTAATTGCCGATGGGGCTGCCGCTCGTTTTTACATAATTTAACCCATTGCCGAGGATTGCGTCACAATTTAATGGGTTACTCCATAATTTAGAATGAAATAGTTTATTAATTTTCTAGATGTATATATATTGATTAAGAATTTTGAAAATACTACGAGCTCATGCCGCTTGGGATACGTGTGAAAACTTTTTAAGGAAAAAGTGGTTTCTGAGCAAATTGCAGACATCTAACGTTTTTAACAGTATCAATTTAATAATTCGCTCGAATCATTTCTATAATATAAATTAAAATCTTGTTTTATATTTACCGGTATGTAAAAATGAAGTTCTAAGGTATTTCTCATATAGATACGTTTCAACTATAATATAGCCAAAAAGTTTTTCTAACTTCAGGTTTTGCAATCATATAGAACTAGCGTTTGCGCAATTGAAAATATTAAAAAATAAGTTAATAAAATTATGTAAAATAATTAGTCCGTATTCATACAAATAAGTATCTTTATATACTTCAACCGATCAATCTATGCAATGTTACTGATGCATTTAATCATTTCTGGGTCATTAAAAATTCACGAAAAATCGCTCTCAAGCTCATGCATTTTTACTCTACTAAAGCACACACTTTAAAATTACAATTTCCATTAAAAAACAAATACCCAACTAATGCACATTTTTGAATAATGAAACGTTCAAATTTGAATAACAAAGTACTATCATTATCGATAATTACAGTATCCTAAACCTCGTTTTTCCATTTCTCTCCATAATAAACCATGTAATTTTACCCCAACAAATAGTGTCTCACTTGGCGCGGCACTAAACCCGGCGAATTGAAAAACAACGCGTTCACAGCGCAAAATAGCAAAAGCTACACACGTAATCAAAAACCCGCGTACTCGCGCGAAATTCCGCAAAGCCATTAGAGCCTCACCGTACGCCACGTACATGCGGAAAGGAATCTATCTCCAGAGAGAGATTAACACATCCAATCTGGAGCATCGCTCATTATTAAAAGTCTCGTGTGCACTGGCGAGAGTGCGATTACGCGAGAGTTGAAGTTGTTGCCGCGCGGCGTTTAACTCGTGACGAAATACCATCAGCTATACACATACATATATACATATATACGATTAAGTAACCAGTATACCCGGGTATATATATATATATATATATATACCCCATGCGGCAGTTCGTCCTTTTTCGCTCTCTTCTCAAAGTTCGCGCGCTCGCGCTCGCAATCGGATACATGCCATCTCTCGTATAGCGCAAGTTCTTTCACCTCTAACGTGCTGGACTTTTACCGGCGCGCGAGAGGAGAAAGGAGACGAGCGCCCGCACCGCATGGTAGATGATTGATCGACGACGTATGCGTATATGTATGTATGTATGTGTGTATGTGATACAGTTGTAACTTATGACAGCGTCGCGTAGTCGCGCGCTTTCGAGGATCGCACCTTATAATATAACTTTCTAACACCGTTGATGATTATTATTTTTCTTTTCTCGTTTTGTTCGTCACGCGCGTCAGGTGACAAGCTGCGAATATATCGATGAGATTTAGTCATTGGGTGTGCAGACACGATTTAAGGCGAGAACGTGTATCATATACCTGTTTTCACGCGGCAGTAGCGATCTGAGAAGTGATTTTTCTTTGGTGTTCGGGGAAGCAATCTCCACGTTTACGCGTGTATATATACGTGAGCGACGTTATTGCGTGATAAAGAGGTGGTTTTGCGAAAATAGCGCGCGAATTGCGGAACTTTTTGCGGAGGCGTCGTCGCTATATACTATCTGTACATGTAGCTCACAGAGATTCGAGGTGTGTATTTATACAACCTGCGGTAGTGAGATGAAAATTGAGATTTGCTTTGTTTGATGTCTAGATTTCGTCGATCGGATGTTTTTTTTCTCTCTCTTCTGTTGTCTATATATATATATATATATATATATATATATATACACACACACTGCCCTCCCCTTCTGTATTGGAGTCACGTAGGATAAAGTTGTAAGAGTGTTGCTGCCTGACTTGAGAGATATCGATCGTTGGTTACAACAGACAATTAATTCGTTCAATTAGATATATAGACGCTATTGTACAATCATGTCAGCGCGTGTGCTTCTGGATATATGTATATATACCGACAACAATGATACGTTTTTTTTTTCTTTATATATAGAAATCCTGTCAATCTTGAAGAGAAGTAATGATTTTTTTAATTGAGGTATTTTGTAGCAGGCTTTGAAAGCCATGCCGCTGAGTGATTTAATTAAGAATTATGTATCGATGTATGTATTGGTAGTGACATAATATTTATTAATCCTGTAAAGAAAAACTGCGCTGTTATTGCGAAATCAGGAATATGAAAAAATTTGTAGTTGAATGTCTTATTCTTGTATAGGAACTTCAGTATATAGAGGATATAAAGAGAAAATTCTTTGGAAACCGCAGTGAATGAAATTTTTATAAGATTCTTATTTTGATAAGAGAATGCAGCACGTCGCGGAAAACAGAACCACATAAATTTATATAATGCAGCCATTAAGTATATTGGAGACCATTACTAAGTTGTTTCCCGATCCTCGCAATCACGTCTACAAATTGTAATGTAGATATGTAATGTGTCCGTTTATCACAAATGAAAATGATATATAAATACTATAATTTGAAAATATCCTAACTTCAAAGCGTATACTTCAAAAATAAGAGCAACATTTATCAAAAGTAACGAAGTTTCACTGTATTACAACATTATTTTATATCTCTATGTTGAAAAATGTAGAATATACCAACAAAAAAAATTTTTTAATTGCGAATAAGAATCGTTTACTATTGTTTTTGTTTCTCTTTTTTCTGCTCATAAAGATAATAAAATCGTTTGATATTTTATTAATCGGTCTCTGTCAGTAGATTTGAAAGAAAAAAAACAACAAAATGTTAATAAGCCTTCGGACAATACAATTTGCCACAATGCGAAAATAGTCTTCCGCGTGACGCCGCACAGAACTACAACTAGAACAAATAATAACTTCCGCGAGGCAAACTTGTTTTGAAGAAGAAAAAATCTCGCGATTAAAATCAAACGCTACTCTGCGCGCTGTAGCTTAACTCAGCAATTATATTATTTTAAAACTGTCCCGGGAAGACAATTTCAAAGAAAGGCTTCGAGTACATCGACGTGTCTATATATAAGCTCTATACTGTTAATCGAGAATGATATTACGATTGGCACTACTGATTCTCTTACAAATCGTCGTGAAATTCGAGAAGGTACTTCTTTTCGATCGGCGATATATATACCCTTTAAGCGGATCATTTATAAGTGAGTTGGCATTTGAAAGTCGTTGAGAAAAGGATGAGGATTAAAAAAGCCCGACGTCGACCGGTAGCAGTTATAGAATTGAAAACAGTTTTGTTATTATATTACTATACTTTCAAATATATTATGATCCTTTTTCCTGCTTCTCCTCCCCTTTTTAGACATTTAAATATAATATTCAAGGTATATTTAACTACGCATTTAATAAAAATTATGTTAATAGCCTGCAATTAATATTCCTAACTCACCTAAAATTTTCTACATCTCAACTATTCATTAGTCGAAACGTTGTATTACTTTTATTCCCTCTATAATTATTAAAAAAAAAACATAAATAATATTCACAACGCGCATATTAACGAGAATATCACCTTTAAAGAATTTTTGCTTTTCCCTTTACGCACGCTAATGATGAAACGTAGTCCGAATTAAACAATAAAATTAGAATAACTTAACCGTCAATTAGCTCAACGCACAGGAGGGATTAACAGAACCGAACTATACTATTATTTATTGAGAAACGGTAATTCTAATGCTCGGTCTATATCGGAGAGGCACTAAAAATTTATGTAACCCACTCGTTTCTCCTAGCAGACGAAATTGCTGATAATGATTTTCGAGCAGAAGTTACCTATAATACCACATAACCATAAGAGACGCGCGTCTATTGCCTCTATTTTTTTTTCTTGACACTTGTATAGGCCCATCACCTGTCATCTCAATCCATATATATATATATATATAAATGTATACGACGAGGTGATCAAACGCTTTCGCGACGAGAAATCGAGATCAGTTGGGATATAAAAGGCGTAAACGATATGACACTCTTTATTTACATATGGAAAGGTGATATGTTAATAGGAGCGTTATAATAGCGTTTGAAAGAAGCCTGCGTTCGCGCGTGTAAAAGGATAGGATTATATAGTAGAGAGGAAGACTGACGTGAGAGAAAAAAGTGTAGTCTTCGCGCAGGCGCGAACGAGGTGAGTTAACGCGCGCGTGCGCGTGGGCTCGTAATAATTCGAAGGCGGCAACTTTCGAGATCGAGCTATGATTTTTCGTTTTCGTTAGATATTTGCGTATATACGAGGCGGCACCTCTCTATTGCTCTCTCTACTTCGATTTATTTACATAATATAATGTGATAGGTAATTTAAGTACTTTGAGTTGGTGGAAAAAAACGTTCGATAGAAGTCAATTGGGTGTATATTCGAGAATCAGATATTATGCTTGTTATGAACGGACCCAAGTTTGAAGAAGAGGGAAGAAACAACGATATTTTAGATCGCGATGCGCGCGTTATTCTCCGATCTTTGCCGCAACAATGCTTTCTCTCTAACTTCAAAAGAGAGAGAGAGAGAGAGAGAGAGAGAGAGAAATTTCCCTGGGTAATAATTTCTAGTATGGAAAAGTTGAAGGAAAAAAATGCGCTAGGCTCGCGTTTGATCGCGGTAAGCGATATATATGGTAGAATTATACGGTAATGGCAACTGTAATTAATCGAACGAACCGAGGGTTTCCATTGCACCGAGTTTTACGGATGGTTTACTAGGAAGTGGATTAGGTTTATACACGTGCGCATGTAAAGTTTATTTTCTCATTTAATATAGGCATCGTTTCATGGTCAATAATGAACGAGATCTTTAACTTTAAAATACTTTATTTTATTATTTAAAATATGGAAATTTATATGGTACTTCCGACGGAATTAGAAATTAAATTTGAAATTTTTAATTGTGCTCATTACAAAAAAACTGATTTTTAAAAATAATTGAGCAGAACGGAAAATAGTAATAAAATTCATATTTTGTATCTCGAGATTCATTAGGAATGTGAACCAGAAAATAAGAAGTTCCTAGAACTTAAACAAATTTTTTTTTTCCACACTTGTGAGCAAATGACTCAGAATGGGAGAAAAAAGGAGGTGACAAAGAGCTAACGACACTTACAATTTAAGTACCTTTTTTCTTTGTTATTTTAAAAGTATTTTTACAAGCACTTCCTATGACACTCAAAGCTACATTAGCACGTAAGAACTATTAACATAAACCTTCATTATTGTATATTCCGTGTTTCTTTATGCAAATCAACACTACCATAATATATTACATAAATAAATTAAATTCTGTGCAATTCAACGTTTTCATACACATAAAGAGGTTGAATAAAAACATTAAATTTTCATCAATAAAATAATTACAATGCGGAAGTATGTTTTACATATTGAGTATCTTTGAAGTGTACCCTAAAATTCTTACTCGTCAAAGAAAGCAATATTATGCTACCACAATTTATACATTATTATCTATAAATTTCACCTTGCAATAAAACTCCAACAGCCAGCAGGACGTTTATTTATTAAGTAATTTATACCATCTGATCTTTTAATTAAAGACTAGAGGCCTAATAAAACTATTTTCTCCTCTTAAAGATAAGAAAACATATATACATACTCACATAGGTAGGTATACCGACATTAATATAACGTAAACCAAAACATCGTTACAAAATTATGTAAATACCCTACTTACAAACATTTTAAAGGCCGTTGCGAAATTCATAATTACAATGCCAATATTTTATATCACACGTTGCGCAACGACTTGACGTTACAATCGGCATTTTTCCACCTACAGCCAGAAACTCGCGCCCCATAAACTTGGAGCGGCACGATCTCTTGTATATACTAGCCTCACACTTTACAGAACTCACGAGTACCGCTCGCTTTTTAATAAACTATATATACATACTCCGTTCTCTCTTTCTCTCTCTCTCTCTCTCACTCACCCTGTAATTTACCTCATTTTTCTCATTGTGTAACGAGCAGATCAGCGCTTAGACTCGTCGAAAAATAAAACGAGACTATAACACAACGCTGCTTCAGAAGCAGCATATATACAAACCGAACGCGTGCAAAGATCCTTGTCTCCTTCTCGCAACTCACCGGAAAGTGAGAGTATATAGTGCGGCGCAAATTCCGCAACGAAAAATGGAAGCTCGAACGCGTGCGCAGAATAACACAAAGGGCAAAAATTCGGGACCAACCTATGTATATATATATATATATATATACACATATATACAGATCGATGGAAAAACAATGGGAAATAAAGATACTGATGTGCCGTAGTAGTGGTATAGTGGATTCGCGTAACTCGAACGCACAGCCGGTGTGGAGATAGAAATCTCGAGGGAGATGTGGAGCGCGAGATGCGACAACGTGGTTCCCTCGCTTCGATGCATTTACCGCGTGTATATATAATATACCGTATGAACGTATACACGAATATAGGCATTATTACACGGCAGAAACGCTGTGCGAGTCAAGGTTCGATCACAAATTGCTAAGCGCGCGCGGTTGCATCGGAAATTTTAATCGAGACGCGAGTGCGTGGAAAATGTTAGCGTACACCACGTGGTTTGGTTTTGCACAATGAGAGGTAGAGAGAACACGTGGCTGAGCTGATGTACGGCTGATTGGTTAAGGCTAGTGTACGATTTAGTGGGCTCGTTGTAGATGATCTCGTTTTCTGGATGGGGGTGTTGGCACTGTTAGAGGTTTTAATTGAATTTAATGGTTTTTTTTTTAATTTTAAATGTGATTTTAGAATGAGTTTATGGGGGTTTTAGATAAATGGTAAATATATATCGATTATTTTGAAAACAAACTTGTGCTTTAATTTAAAAGATAGAAGGACTTTTGTGTTTGGAAGCAGTCTTTAAGAATTATGAAATCTGTTATTTAAAAGTATAATTTGTTATTAGAATTTATTATTCATTTTCATAAGGATAGGAAATTATATTAATTTCAAATTATATTAATTTCAAATTATATTTAATCATAAATCTTTAATGAACATAAAAAGAAAGTTCAAAATCTAATCTTCTAGAAGTGAATAGAAGTTAGCCATGCAATTACCACTTCAATACTAACGTGTGTAAATAATAATATATTTTTGTTCAGCGTTTTTGTCGAAGATTTTTTTTACTTTTAACTAAACATGTAATAATTTGTATGCAAATTATAATAACAATATGTATGTAATATTATTCACAAACCACTACATACGAATACAAAGAATTATTTCACACGTTCATGTTATTTTTGAGTGAAAGTAATGAATATTATACTCCATAAGTATAGAAACTAAAATTTTGTCATACTTACTCATTTCAAATTGTGCCTTCAAATGTAAAAAGTACTTACGTATAATAGGAAGTAATTTTTCCACTTTAGCATAAATCATACAAAAACAAGAGCTACTCTCGGATATTGACTATGGAAGGAAGTCTTTCTATTATCATATGTTCAAAAGCATATTCTAAACTTTCTATTTACTTTTATTTCATTGAAAAGCATGCTTTCACTGTAAAGATTGTTTAAAAATTTAATTTACCTTATTAAATTATATTTATAAAAAATATAATTACAAATCCTTGTTTCACAATCTTAATTCCTCTCATTATTCCAGTTAAAAAAAAATGACTGTTCTAGTTATTAAAATCCCAATGTATTTTTGTAACGCAGAAGATAAATTTGTTTCGCAATGACACTGTGAAAAACGAGAAAATATAGAAAAATGAAATACTTTTCTTATAAATTATTTTGTTATTAAGTTATGTGTTGTAATAGGAAATATGCTAACTATGCTACATATTCATAAATAAATACATTTTCAACAGTGAAGTAATCTGGAAAAAGTATTTAATTAAACAAAACAAGGTTGCTGCCGTTTATGCACATCTTGCAAAACAATTATTATGCGAGCTATTAAAAAAATGCACATATAACTGTATAAAAGAGGGCAATAGAAACAATAATTGAGATATTTTCTCAGTAATTTTCTCAAAAATTTAAGAATTTTATAAGTAACACAATTATGCAGTTATGTATAGTAAAACTCTTTTTATGATTATGACTATAAATAAAAGATTTTTTTTACGATTATACATATTCACTGAGGGTTAAAATTAGGTCGACAGTAAACCCATTTTTAAAGGAAGACAAGATTTAGAATTTATAGTTCAAAAAACTATTAAACTATATAAGTCGTAAGGCAGGTGAAAAATAACAAATCTGAAAAAAAACTTAAATCTTAACACTGAGAACCTACTTTTCTTTTGAATTCTTTACAAAAAGATTAAAAACCAGTTTTTAATCATCTTTAATACGTTCTCTCCTAAAATAACATTTTACTTTTTCGCAAAATAGAAAAAAAAATTGTTTTTATGCTGTGACTCAATTCATATGAATCATACGTGAGTCATATACCAGTGAAAGCCTTAATTGATCCAAGTTCATACACGCAATTAAATGATTACCATCAAAAAGTATCATTAGCTAATTCCTCATAAACAAGCGTTTTTATCAAATTATCTATTCCACAACACATTTCTAGCAAACATACTCAATACATTATACGATTCTCAATTTTCCTAAACCCTACAACTTATTTCTTCCCATTACTATAATTTTCAAACCACTGTTATAACCAATCTACCACACCATATCTCATCAGTGTACTTTACCCTTAAAAAAAAGGCGACTGCCGGCGTAAAATCAAAGACAACCGCGAGGGCATCGAATCATGGCCTCGCCGTCATTATACACATTCGCTTGCACGCTGTCCGAGATGATGATGGGCATTCGTTCGTGTCATTCCATTAATGTACGTGTTTTCGCTCGCTCCTATAGTACTACTCTCGTTTAATTGATGATGCTAGCAAACTCACGAGAGGACTGTGTCCTCTTTTTTTCTACCTCTCTCTCACTCTCTCTCTCTCTCTCTCTTATACACCGCGCGGAATTTGCTGTAACGGTGAATCGCAACTTTGTCTCGGCCCCGACGCGTATTCGCTCGCGTTAATGACGGCCTCGGCGATTGCTGTTTTCGATTCGATTGTGTGATGACGGAAACGCAGTCGCTGGAAAATTCTGATATATACCGATGGAAGAAGGGGAGGATTGTTCGCGATGATGGTGATGGAATTTCGCTGCAGCTCTTGGGGTATAGAGTCGATAATGATTTTAGATAGAATTGTTGCATTATGATGATAATAATGGTGTGCGTATCAGGATTTTTTTTTTATAAATTGCATCATTCCCCGGGAAATTTTTGAATACGAACCAATTCCTTGCTGTTGTTATAATATAACGTTGAGAGATTGTATCTATGGTTAATGTTAAAATTAATTTTATATTTTATTATAACGTTGGCGGGATATATAGTACGAAACACAAAGTATTACGCACTTTATATATCGCGAGGAATAAAGAAAAGAAAAATCATGATTATTATCTAAATTGAAAAAGTGATGCAAATGAATACGTGGAAAAGAAACTCATTGTAATCGATGCATCGTTACACTGACGTCAGTAATAAGAAATATCATAATGGGTTATCTAGACCTACGTATTATGGAAGTTATTTGTGCTGTTTGATGTCATATGATCTATGATTCGCAACGAGTAAACTCAATAGCACTGTTTTTGTAATAGTTTTAAGTGGAACATTAGAACAGAATTGAGTTTTTTTCCCAAGTGGCCACTATTTTTTTCTTTTACTTCATTAAAAAATCTATGACAGCGATATTTAATGATGAAAAGCTCAAAATCAATTTAACTGCGTGGATTTTTTTTTATGTCTTCCGTTTCGAGAACATTGGTAACAGGAGAAACGTTCTATTTCAACCAAGAAACATAAATTTTTACTGGCTTAGATATATATCTTAGACGATAAAGATTGCAGTCTTTTGCCCACTATATACGCGCAGGGAAAACGTCTGATTACGGCAAATTTAGCTCGAATGAAAATCACTTCTCACACACCTGCCTATGAAGTATCTATCGCCCGCTCGTGTTATATTCCCTTTTCTTTTTATCTCTCTCTCTCTCTCTCTCTCTCTCTCTCTCTCTCTCTCTCTCTCTCTCTCTCTCTCTCCCGTCTGTTCGCTACCCTTAG
>JAYJLV010043941.1:0-22156 GCA_036873485.1 Torymus texanus
TGTGTAACACGGGAAGAAAAGCTATTTCAGACTCGGGCGAGGTGTTTTCAGCACGAGTCGGCGTCGAGGGCGCCGAACACCTCACCCTCCCTAGAAATAGCTCATTTTCGCCCCCTTGTTGCACAATGTACTATTTTTATACAGGTTTTACTAAATAAAACTAAAATGCCGAAAATGAACGTTTTTTTATGACTAATTTCAAAATGGCAAAAGTAATTTAATTAACCAATCATCACGAAGATTTTATGAGATGTTCTTCAGCAAAAAAACAATTATTTTAAAGCTCTTTAAAAAGAGTGTGTTTCTCATTAGGGATTCGAATAATAGTAGAAATAACAGCGAATTAAAGCGAAAAGAATTGGTGACACGAAAGTTTCAAAATTACCGGAGATTTATTTTTTATTCCCTATTTTTTTTTCTTTTTTTATATTTTTTTTCCCTATATAAAAAAGTCATGACCGGATGTTGTGAAGCCAAGATAAACGTTATGTGATTGGCTCATGTAGTGCGCATATATGTGTAAGTCAGAGAGTCGAAACGTCTTCCAGGTTAGGGCGCGCAACGCGCGCTGTTCAAATCTCTAGTCTCTAGTCTCTAGTCTCTAGTCTCTAGTCTCTAGTCTCTAGTTTTTTTTATATAAAAAAGTCATGACCGGATGTTGTGAAGCCAAGATAAACGTTATGTGATTGGCTCATGTAGTGCGCATATGTCTAAGTCAGGAAGTCGAAACGTCTTCCAGGTTAGAGCGCACAACATGCGCTGTTCAAATCTCTAGTCTTATATAAAATTTTCATGTAAGACATGTACGTGGTTCTTTTTTCCTTTATTTCATTGACAATACGTTTCTGAGGCTTGTAGATAGAATGGTTTTATAATTATCATGATCGTTAGATATGGCACATACAAACAAAGAGAAAAAATATAGTGTTTAAAATAACTTATGAATGCACAATTGAAAATTATGTACTTATTTATTAAGAAGTTTAACATTTTATTCTTTTAGAAAAAAATATATTTTTTCTTCAGTAACAAAAATGTGTCTTAGATTTGAACTTATCAAAAAAAAATGTATATTAATTGCACGCGTAACATCTTAGACACACTTTTGTTTCTAGCCGAAAAATGATTCATTTATTGGGAATAGTTTTCATAGACAATTAAATTTATACTTAATATCATTTCGAAAAATCATGTGGCATAGGTACACAAGAAATCATTTTTCGTCTACACACATCGATGTTGTAAACCGAAAGATTAGCCTTCCCCCCCGAAGCATGCAAGCTCCCAGCACGTTTAATAAAATTTCATTCGTTTCTCTCTTTGCCACAGATCATCACAGAGCAGCTCTGGCTCGGACAGCAGCGGCAGCAGTTCGGATTCCTCGGACTCATCCTACTCCTCGTCGTCGTCGGCCGAGGTACGCAGACGCAAGATCTCCTCGCCGATCGGCCGCAAAGACCTGAAAAAGGCCCTCGAGCTTAGCACCACAAAGCTCAAGATGAGCTTGAAGGCCCAGCAACAAGCATCGAGTCCGAAGAAATCCGACCGTAGTGCTATGATGGCGGGCAAGAAGCGTCCAGCCGATTCGCCAACCACAGCCCTCGACAAGGCAAGTGCCGCCGCGGCAGCGGCAAAAGCCGCAAAGAAAGCCAGCACAAGACGCGAGGAGCTGCTGAAACAGCTCAAAGCTGTCGAAGACGCAATCGCGAGGAAACGATCCAAGGTGTGAAACACAGCCGGCGACCGGCGGATTCTCCTTGCGAGGCGCGGGACGCGCATCTGAGAATGCCTGTGTTTAATTGTGGTATGCGTGCGCGTGTGTGTACCTATGTATGTGTGTATAGATAATGAGAGAAAAAAGGGGTGACAGAGAGAGAGAGAGAGCGCGCGCGCGCGCTTGGTGTGTAGTACGTTGAATATTATCGGTCTCTTGGTTTTTTCGTTTACCCGCTGTTGCCTTTGTTTAACCGCGCGTGTGGACACAGCTGACGATAATGATTCAGACAATTTGGCGCGCGTGCGTACGTCGCGCTGTTAACAAGTGAGATTGTAGAGATCTGAGAAGTCCGGGATCTTTCTTTTCCTTCTTTTCGTTCTATCGCATCGCGGCTTCGCCCTTAGAGTGTTAACAGCGGGAGACGGAGTGGGAGAGCATTAGTAGAAGCTTTTGCGCGACGACGACAACACTTCTTGCGTAGTTGAAACAAAACGCCAGTCGAGCAATAAACGACGATGCATCGCTTCATACGGCATACACATAAAGGGATGCGGTATTTCCCTTTGATACTGTGAATTCAAAAAGACATCGCACACACACACACACCATCTGACCAAGTTAATCGACTTCGATTCTTCGAGAATTCTTCCATCCTCATCTTGTAAAATCAAAAGAATGAATTTGTATTATAATTACATACCTACTTGTGTAAGTCGGGCTCCTCGCGACAGATTCATTAACTTCTTCAACTTCAGGATTTAGTTTTCTGCTTGAATAATAGTGGCGTTTGATTCTGATCGCATGTAGTTTATATCAAAGTGAGCATCTCATTTTTTACCGTTAAGAATGTTGTGCCCCCCACTTCACTTTTTCACTTTAATAAATACGAGTAATAAAAGCGAGCTGTGCGCGCCTGAACCTGATTAAGTGATCCTTTGTCAAGAAAAAAAAGTAATTGCATCGCTCGCTGATTGTTTGCGTGTGCGTTTGTTAATTTTCGATTTAAAAGTTATAAGGATCATTTGGCATTCAAGTATCGAACGGTTTACTTGTATACTATACGGACTTCGACGATTCGATTTTATTGTTATTCCCCGGTACTTGTAATTATGGGATAAGTATAGTTGAAGATTTTGATTGTAATTTAGCAAAACGAATTAATGCATTAACGTGACCAGTCTTGCTTAATAGTTGAATTGTTTCTATTTTCTATATTAAGTCGATCGCAAATTTGTAAAGCAAAAAAGAATTATTTTATGTATCACGTATATGTACACAAATGCGATGAAAATTATTTTATGTTGCTAAAAAAAAATTATTTCTTTGTAAAAAATATTTGCAACAAATACCTCTTAAAAATAATAAATAATTTTGTAAAAGATAATTTGGTTGTAATTATTAATAACCAAGTCATGTTTAGTTTTAATATTTTTATTTTGTTTATTTTTTTACAGTATCAAATATATTTATTAAAAAAATACTGCTGTGTGTTTACTAACTTTTATGAAGCATTAAACATAAGCGCTTTATAAAAAGAAAATAAATTATAAAATGCTATAGAAACAAATAATTAGTTTAACAGTAATGAATTATAAATATAATATAAAAAATTCTAGAAAAACATTAGATCTGCACTAGTAAAAAAAGATTGTAAGCACACATACCTATATTTGACGTGTAAATATTTGAAATATCTTTAAAAACGATATTTATTGCTACTTGTCAAAAGTAATGGTAATTTGTCAATTTTTTAGTATGCATTCTCGTATGTAGATAGTGTATTTACAATTTGTTCAATGTGGCACTAAAATAATTTTAATAAGTATTTATTTCAATATTCATATAATGAATTAATTCTTATAATCTAATCACTTAAATCTTAGTAGTTCCTCAGTTTGTGATTTCTAACAGGAATCAGTTTTGGATACAAAATACTCTTTATTCACATAATGTCAGAATTTTTTAAAGATAAATTTTTAAAGTTTTCTATTTTTTCATAATTTTTGTTTGTTGGATAAAAATTGTTATTTTTTGTTAGAAATTCTATATCTTAGAAAAATTATTTTAATATATGTACAATATGTCATTGTAAATATTTCAAATTTAACTTTTTTAAATAATTTTTATCTGATAGCTTATAATAAATAAGCAAGTAGTACACTGAAATGCAAATAATATAAACAACCATTGAAATTAATTGCAAAATCTGGATTAAAACTGATTAAATTCAATTATATTGAAATGGCAGTTGCTCTGACAGCTGCACTGAGAAGCGGATTTGGATCTGGCTCTTCAGTCATGATGGTAACTTTAGCCCATTCTCTTCGCTTACTACTTCTTTTTAATGCATCAATTACAGCCTGAACATATAAGCCATCTTCAAAAGTAGCAGCTCGTGATACAGGTTCTTTAATCCATCCCCTTTTGTCTTCCACAGGCTGAAAAGCTTCACGTAATGCACCTATCATCTTTTGCAGACCTTTGATATATGGTCTAGGAATAAAATCAGCAATGGGAGATGTTTCCTGAACATTTTCCACATCTAAATGTAAAGCTTCCTCTTGTTGACCTCTACAACCATGTAAATCACCACTTCTTACCACTAAGTGACCATTTGAACCACAAATCAAAACTTCCTGAGACATTTGACCTTGTAAATGATTACTTAAGGTTGCAGTGACCAATGTGCCTCCATTAAGTTCCATTTGAAATGAACAAAAATCTGGAGATGTTATATGTCTAATACCATTAATATGTTTTGTAGTTTGAGTAAATGTTCGCACAACAGCATGAACTCGTATGGCCTTTTGATTTGTTATGTAAGATATTAAATCTATTACATGACTACCAACAAGGGCTAATATCCCTCCTCCCATTGTTTCATCACACAACCAGTCGTATCCTACAACAAATTGTATACACGTTTAAAGTATATTAATAGGTATAGTTATCTTCAATTAAAAGTAAAAGTTATGATTAAAAATACAATAGGTATTACAGAACCGATACAAACCATCTCTCACTAGACTACCCATTTGTACTCGAACATCAATAACAGATATAGGTCCACCAAGATATCCTTCTTCAATTTCCCTTTTCATTTTGATAAAAGCCGGAAGAAAACGTAAGCTGTGGTTAACAATACTTATAAGTGAGGGGTAATACTGAGCTGCTTTGACCATTTTTAAAGCTTCATTTTGACTCAGTCCAGCAGGTTTATCACATACAACATGCTTTCCTATTCCTAAAGCTTTGACAGCAATCTGTGCATGCAAATTGGGTGAGCACATAATGAATATGAGATCAACATCTCTCCTCAAGAGAACATCATCAATACGACTTGTGTGAAAAGGAATCTCAAGATCTGTGGCTATGTCTGAAGCTTCCGCAATTGTATGTCCCCAAATTGCTTCAATCTTGAAGCCTTTCTCTCTGAGAAAAGGTATAAATACTCGCACAACACTTCCAGTGCCAAAGACCCCAATACCAGGTAACATTTTAAATAATTTTAATGGATATGACTTAATACTATAAAAAAATGATTATTTTCACTGTTTTTGACGATCACTATTTTGAAAGAAGAAAGAGATTTCTTCACCTTCTAGTTATGTAGGCTAAGGCATTTTGAAAGCTTTTCTATTATATTTCTTGTGTTGCTTTTGACTAAGAAAATTTTCTTATAATCTTTAAAGTATTTAAACAGTTTTTCCTTAAAAACATTGTTATGTAAAAAAATGCGATAGCGCCACGCAAAATATTTATTAAAATGCTTTATTTTTAATTATGTGTATGTATGCGCAACCACAAAGTGTTTTGGTTATGTTTTCTGCTTCTATTCATCGTGTTATTCAGTGATACCAAATATGTAAATTAAAGAACCGAAATTTTTTTTAAGTCGGAAGATAAAAAAATAACGTACTTGTCATTAACATAATAATGTTGATGAAAATTTTGTTTATTTTTTTTCATTTTACCGTTAACTTTATTTAATGAAATTCTACTATAGTCACAATTATTTAATGAAAATAAAGAAATATAATTCGGTAAATAGATAAATATTTATTTCGATACAATATCATTTTTATCAACAATGAACATAGTTTCCAATCAGATTAGAATATTACGTATTAGTGCAATTTAGTGAGTACATATATATTTAAATTTCCCCTAATAATAATTTTCTTTTTTGAGTTGGTATTTATTACAACACACTTCGGAGTTCGGACTGTTCGAGGTATTTAAATGAAATTTTATAAAATTGAATTAAAAACTAAATACATTTTTTATTTATTTAATTTGGACGTGTTATATTCACATTAAACAACATAAACTACTAGTTATAAAGATTTCATGTATGCAAGACGCGATTTTTTATTCAAATCTGTTTACAACAACGTAAGCTGAAGTTAATGTGTGTGTACAATTTCCAACTTCAAGGCTCTCCAGCCTGTGCTCCGCTCCGCAGTTCTTTGTTGTGTTGCCGCACAGGGAGATCATACTGTATATTGTATAATAACACTCCAATTTATAAGTTTTTCCTGTAAAAGCATATTGATTGTAAAATATGCGATTATCAGCAATTCTTTTCTTTGGGAAAAAACCTCATGGATTCAAATACAGAGGGTAAATATGTTTTTTAAGTACAAAATGTAGATGCATTTCTATTAACTGCAACTTAACCTAAATTTAGCGAAATTATAAAAATAGCAGTACACTAAAAAACATTTGTAAAAATCATTATTTGTGCTACAGAAAAAATCGAGTTGTCCAACAAATTAAGCCGAGGATGTTAAGAGACTTGAGAGCCGACTATGAAAGAACAGAACAGAACATGCTATATTTACGTCATCCTTATTTAACTGTGGAACAATCTTATGGACACATGTCTCACGTTGACAAGAGACCTGTATTTTGGGAAAAAATTTATAAACCAAAGATAGAACAATTTTCAAAGCATGTAACTTTAGCTGAAAGATTGTCCCATTTAAAAGTTCAGGAATCATGGGATTAAATTATGTATTTATTAATTTTTTAATGAAAAAGTATATTGTAAATATTTATAAAATACATTAATTGTATCAACAGTACTTTCATTTATTAAATATATGTTAATTAAAATATTACGTTCGTAAACACATTTGGTTGCTTTCTTAACACATATTTTCTTAATTTATAAAAAAACAAAACAACTTTCATTGGGTATAAATCATACAACACTTAACTAGTGTAAATAAATTATTTTAAATAAAGTCATATAAGTACAAAATACTGGTTAAAAACAAAATTATCTTTTTGTTGAAAGCACTTTTTCAAAAGTAGTATAATTTACAAGCTTTACAAAAGCAATTTGCGCAAATTACGTATACACATTGAGTATTTCAGAAGTTGCACATTATAACATTTCCTTGAGATAAATCGTTGTGCTGTAAAAGTATGGTAATCCCTTTGTTGGAGAGGCCTTGACATCCTAAAAGTTTAGAAGTTTACAAATTTTTTTGAAAAATCTTGGTCCCTCATCAGTAACATGCACAATTAAATATATAGGTATCATTCTTGCACAATGACAAATGAGCTGCACCATCAATATAAATTTTTTATTTATTTTTGTTAATCTGTTTTAAATTTTGAAACATATCTGACGAAAGTGAGTTGAAAAGTCTTACGACTTAGTCACAGAGACTTGAAGATCCTTAGGCTTGTTGCGCATCCATTGGATTGGATCTTTTTCAACTTCTTCTTCAGTCAGTGATTTCCCTTCATGAAGAAAGTTTGCAAAATCTGATACAATAGGATCTCTACCTACACTGCTCATAGCAATAACTTTACCATCTTTAAAGTAGTATGCAAAAAATTTGAAGTCCTCCAATGATCCATGAACTTTTATATTTGAAGGTTTACCATATCCTAAATTCCTCATTAAAATTTTAGTAAAAAGTGTATTTCTTATGATTTGAAAAAAAAGAAAAGAAAATTTATAAAATTAATATTTACCGGCATAACGATAACTTTTGCCAAATAGTGTTGTCCAGAAAAATGGCACAGCTCTCAGAGGAGTTTCTTTTTTACAAATATTCATAGCTGCAATTTTTCCGTGATAATGTGCAAGTGGATAATGTCCAATTGATGCTGGAACACCAGCAGAATAAACAGGAGCATATGCAATATCACCTCCAGCATAGACATTTTGTATATTTGTTTTTAAATTCTAATGAAAAGATTACTATAATTAATAACGATGACTTCAAAATGTTAATTGTAATAACAAATTTAAAATTTTTATCATACCACATCAACTTCTACACAGCCATCATCCAGGAGTTTCACTCCTGATTCTTTTAACCAATCAGTATATAGAGTTGAACCAATTCCTAAAATAACTAGATCAGCTGATAAGATGGTTCCATCTTTAAGTTCCACTTTGCTAACTACTTCTGCATTATCTTCTTTTGCTATAAATTTAGCAATACCATTGTTTGATATAAATTTGATTCCTAAAAAAATCACATTCAATATTATAGAAATTCAAAATATTGAAATTTTTTCTTTTAAAATTTACCCTTTTCTTCAAATTCCTTCTTAATTCGTTGTCCTATCTCTTCACCAAACACAGCCTTAAAAGGTGTAGGATCCCGACTAATAACAGTGACTGAAGCACATTTGCTTATGCAATATGCTGCAGCTTCCATACCAATGAATCCAGTTCCCAGTACTACAAGATGCTTGTCACTAGATAATTGTTTATTTACAGCTTCTGAGTCGGTGTAATCTCTCATAACAAAAATATTTTGTAAATTTACACCTGAAACATCTGGTTTTCTCGGTTTGCTTCCTGTGGCTATAAATAGGTAATTATAAAGCAATTCTTCACCATTACTAAGAGTAATAGTTTGTTTTTCAGTGTTTAATTTTGTGGCTTCAACTCCTAATTTTGTTTCAATGTTATTTTCGTCATAAAATGACTTTGACCTTAACAAAGCTTTCTGTACATCAAAATCAATTGTTTTTGAAACTTTGACTCTATCATAAGGTAAGACTTTTTCTTTGCAAATCATTACAATACGCCCCTCAAAATTCTCTTGTCTAAGTGTTTCAACACAAGTGGCTCCTGCTGGTCCACCACCAACTACTACAATAGTATTAGGATGACTTGGTATAGCTTTACACATTGCTTTTGTTCGTTTGTTGGCTACAAGTTCAGAGCGTTTAGCTCGAACTTTGACTTGACCTCCATCTACAATTACCTTTAAAGATAAATCAATGTTTTATTAATTAAATACAACCAATGGTTTATTAGAATAATTATTAAAATTAAAATTTTTAATTTCATATCAAAGCTTGATTAAGTTATAATAAAAATGAATTATTGCTTTAATTTAACTGTCATTATAAAAAATCATCTAATTAATTTATTTAAAATTATTCAAAAATAACGTGCAATTGAATGAAAAACAACATATGAATTTATATTTCATTTATGTCTTTTGAATTAAGAAACAATTAAATTATGTATGAACTTGAAACTTGATCTCCTTGAATAATTTTTTCTATGCAAAATAAAGCTTGCAATTGTCAGTAGTAAAGAGTTAGAAACCTATATAAATTCATAAATTCATTGTGATTAGAGTCTCAATATCAGTTTTATAATGTTTTTCAATTTTTTCCAGACAAAAGATTTACGATCTGGATAACCAATAAAAGAAAATTAATGCTCTTTACTTTGTAACAAGGCAGAGAATCGAGTCCAGGGTAATCCTCAATATCTCCAGTCTTAATATTGAAGCAAGCTCCATGCCAAGGACACCTGACTCTTCCCTCACCCAGAGCTCCCGTATGCAACAGAGCTCCATAATGCGTGCACTTTGTGCCAATGGCATGTAGCTCTCCTTGCTGCTTGATAAGCAATATCTTTCCTCCATCGTCGCCAAGGGGCAGCAGTTTCATCTCATTCTCCTGAATGTCAGCCTCTTTGCATACCACATCCTCGATGTAGTCTGCGCTGTCTGACTTGCCTTGAAATCATACAAAGCAAATGAATTGAAATTCATGATCCAGTTCTGTGGGAACAGTCTGTTATATGTGTGTGCATAATGTTATGCGTGCTTACTAGGACAATTACAACTGGGTACATTAGCATGCGTGCATCTCTTATTGACTTTTCTCGGCGAGCAGGGCGTACCTTCGCTCTTTCGCTTATCTGACATTCTTGTGAATATTAATCATCAAAGCACCTTTGGAATTTCGAACAATAAAGAGCTATAAAAGCGTGTAGGGAGTGGGGGGAGGAGGTAAAGAGGAAAAAAAAAGCTACGGGATAACGTGCTCCGATTTCGAAGCCTTTCTTCTCTGCGGGTGGGGACAATCAAGTTTATTACGAAACGCAACTACACAATGTAATCAAGGCCTCTCTCAGCAGCTTGCGAGAGTATACTTTCACAAAATAAAGCAAGACTACTTCTTTTTTTTTCCTCCTTCGACTCAAACAGGGGCGGCCATAACCTCTACTCTACTACCGATCGTGCAGTGGAAATTTACTCATTTTCCAGTTCTTTAACAACGTCGCGAACAAAAGAACGTCAACTTCGCTCTCTCTTCGTTTTTTTTTTCCTATTTTGAAAAACCGCGCGAAAATCTCGTACCGGCTTGCAGGTATATATAATGTCAGCAACTAGGCGAGACACAAGTGTCTTGTCAGCTTGACAGGTGCCGACTATGCATATTAATTAAATCATCACACCCAGTATATAGGTATATAGCTTACCATTAGCAGTGCCGGCAAGGCGCTGTTCATCGCTGGATTTGCGGGAGAACGACGACACGACACTATCGCTCGGCTTGACCTTGCCGCCGCTGCTCTTCGGTGAAAAGCTTTTGCAGTTGCTGCCACCCATCCTTCGCTTTTCTGTCTCTTTTTCTTTTTACGTCTTTATGACCTGTTACACACGGGACGCACACGCACTACTTGCCTCGTGCGTATAATATAATTCCTGTCGTATATCAATATCTATATATACCTACTTAGCGTCGTCTCCTGCGACACCACGCCTCGTCCTCCCACGACCTAGACAGATATGACGGGTACGTTTATATTATCGATCTATATGCACTGTACACTCGACGATAAAATAAAGAAAAACACACACATATCATGCAGATTCACGTAAATCGATAAGAGAATACCTCTATACGAGTGCTACAGTAAAAACGTGTCAGCCCGCGCTCAAAGATTACGGAACTCACTATAGACGGCGATTCTTTTTTTTTTTATATACACATCATCACGCGTTGACGCATATAAACGCGTGAGTATATATATATATATATAATATATCTATATAACACTATTTAGTTTTTTGCCGGCGTGCACGCATCAGCGCGCACCGCGGAATCTATTTCAAGGACGAGGCGCGCGTGCGCATAGAGATAGATACCTTCTTTGGCGAGCGCGCGATGTACAACTACTACAGCGTATACACTACGGTAATTCTCGCAATGTACCTATAATATACATACTCGTTTACTGCGATCGGTACGACGCGATAGCTGTATCGATTTTTGAAAGTGTGTATACTTACCAAGGTTCGAAAGTGTATGTATATAATATTATATATAGGTGATATGGACCTACGCACTGCTACGCTGGATTTCGAAAGCCGCGAGTGCGTGTGTCACGAGTGTTAGAGCGTAAGTTTGAGATTGAGAGAATGCGCGTGGTTCGCTTTATTAGCGCGCGAAGAGATGTTGTGTTACGTGGAAGTTGTAATTATCCCCACGGCATTGTAGCGAGTGACGGATTCCGAGTAATTTTCATTACTCTTGGGTTAAAAATAAACGGGGAATTCCGACGTTTTATACAGGAAAGTGTGCGCTCTGTGCACAACAAGAGACGCGTTAAATAAAAAGCTTCTTTTTTCTATCCAGTACTTTGACAAGTTTATAAAATTACATTGCTGTGTTTTGTTTTTACGACTGGAATATAGAAAATTTAAAGCCGTTCAATTCGTTGAATTTGCTATACGTTGTCGTGATTATATAGAGCCAAAATCCCGGAATTAGGTCCTTGACACGATAAGTTATACTCGTAATCTGCGTGTAAGTACTCCGATTACAATCGACAAATTTTACACGTACACCCGTCTACCACTAAGCGTGTGTAATGGCATGTATACGCGGGAGAAACGAAATTCTTCCTATCTTTAATCTGAAGTCGATAATCGTGATTTCCTCTAACGGAAGAACGAAATCATTGTTTTTTTTTTTGTTTTGGATATTAAATTGATGAGCGCGTATCTCAATGAAATCGCGAAAATTTATATAGGGTAGCAGCGCACACGCAAGTGTAAAAAAATGGTGTGTATAAGTAAATAAATAGGCAGTTTTTATGACCTTTATTGAAATTACACGATTCGCGTTATCAGGCTGTGTGCCGTAGTGACTGGTATTACTGGTAAAATAATAAGTTACTAGATAAACATTTAATTTATTACCTTTTCAAGTATACGCACTTTGAGTTCAACAAACTTCAGTGATTGCCTCGATTTTTTATATGATTTAAATGTACGTTAATGATAGAGAGAAATTGTTCAGTATCACTTTAATTGGCAAATAACTATTGTGATTTAAGATATACTTAAAAATGCGTAAACAACAAAAAGATTGATAGTTATTCGTGATGTTAAATGTATCCTATTTTATTGCATTAGATTTTTATCTTGGAATTAAGAAGAAGAGAGTATATAATTATATACTTATTGAAAGTTTCCATATGGCAAAAACATCGATAAATAATTAAAGCAAGATATTGTACAACGATTTATTTAACTGATATCAAATAAATTCACAAACGTGATTTCAAACGTGTGTGTGTGTGTGTGTGTGTGTGTATATATATATATATATATATATATATAAATGAATTCATCAATTCTCGGTAATTAATACTTTTCCTTTCCACTCCTGCATTCAAAATTTACTCGCTTACAATCTTTCTCTTTTACATATTAATCTCCTTCCACTTAGCCGTCTTGTAGTTTTTAAAATACCTACCCAGTCATCTACCACACACCTGTTTATTTTTAAAATCAAACACGTTATTTTCAATTCCACCGTTCGCTCTCAACTCGGAACAAACTTGTTACCCAATATATACCTACACGCACACATGTATAGCACAACGCCGGATAAGCACCCAATTTTCTTCTTACAAAATGAAAAAACAAGCAAATAAAAAAAGAAAAAGAAGAAATCACTGTAGTATAATACTACTATACGCGCATATAATTCGACTTACGTAAAGCACATATACGAAAAAAAAACGAACCGCCAGTTTCGCGTGGTATTCATATATATAATACATAAGCGTCTCGGTAGCTAATCGAACTGCAACGACGACGCGTCAAAAGACATGATGAATTCACACCGCGCCTCGCAAGCGTAAGGTAACCTACTGTAACACACCCGCCCGAGAAAACACAACTGCGCGCGCGGCACACGTGTGCTATTAGCCAAAGAGATATACTCACTCTCCTGCGGGTTGCGTGTATAGATATAATGCTGTGGAGCGGTATATTGCCGAGCGACTGATCTCGAGACTCACCTTTGCGTTCTGCGCTCATGCGCGCACGCCCGCGCTACTTGAAAAAGTGAAAGGAAGTGAATAAAGCACGCGCAGTGGGGAAAAAAAAGGAAAAGTGTGTGTGTATATATATATATATATACACACACACACACACACACACACACACACAACGAGCGCGCGAATGCTTTATCTTTTCAAGTGCGCCGCGCAGTTTCTGTATTGCGCTATATATGACTTATATATCGTTGCGACATCGCTTTCCTATTATATCTGCGAGAAATCTGTCGATGCATGATATAACGCGAGGAAGTATACATATATAGGGAAAATGATGATACGGAGGTTATTGGGTGTTATATTGATTGAGATAGTCAAGTGTACTTTAATAACCCATATTTATTTGCTTCATAAGATTTCAGCGTGATTACACAAGTGCCCTTCGCGAGTGGGCACCATGGCTCGACTGGACGAAGGGCGATTGCATTACACAACATCATCGATAGATCAGGGTTTAAGGTATACAATTGTTTAAAAACAAAGATCTCGTGGAATGAATCCTTTACGCATAATTAACAAATTATCCTCGGGGTAAAAAAAAGGACACAAAATATAAAAATCCGTCGCGCTGTAGAAAAGAAAAATAAATTTGTAGAAAAATTTGTTTTTCTTTCTTTTTTTGGTCTTCTTCGTCGTCGAAAGAATATAACGCACGTCGCATTTGGTGGTAAAAAATTTTTCGTTGGTGTTTTGTGTTCTTCCTTTTCATTTAAACGATTTTTACCCACTTTTGTGTGTTTTATTGAACATTCGTGGTTGTGGAAGGTGACAAAGATCTTGATATACTTCGACGATTACATTTTGTTGTTACATTTTATGTATAATATATTAATTGATAACCTGTAGAACTCGAAAGACAACGGACGACGGCAGGTCGCTCCTCCTGTTCTTCGCGAGTGCACACATCTTTTTACGCTACACAAGTTCGGGGGATAAGGATGGGGAAGGGGAAAAAGAGGTGGGAAGGTGGAAATGGTAGTGGCTACACGATTACAAGTTACATCTACCTTTTTAAAAACTAACTTATTAGGCTTTAACCTCATAATTATTAGTGTTTTCTTCGTTTGAAGTTTAAAAAAAAAATCCATAAAAGTTTAGTTATATAACGTTACACATACAAAAAGAAAAGAAAAGTAAAGAGCGTGAAAGAAAAGAGGAGTTGAATAATAACAGCAGTATATAAAAACAAAAGACAAAGTGGGTCTCTCTCTCATTAAAAGGCAGTCGTCTAGTGTCTCAGGTCAAAAAAAAAAGATTTTTTTTTTTTTTTTTTTTTTCATAAATCTTATCTAAAACATGTGTAGAAGACGTGGGTAAAAGGATTTTTCGAAATCGAAAACCGTTTAATAGTTACAACCGTAAACCGGAGTAGGTATAAGTAGACCACGGGAGCCCGCTCAGCGGGGCGGGTCAGCGCTAGATTTCGCATCAAATATACTCGAGTCTAGCTGCTACCTGGCCCTTTTGTGTATTAGATGCAAAGTAGAGGACGTACTTCTTTGGAGTGCAAATGTGACGAAACAAAACAAATCAACTCATGCCCTAAGATCAATAGTGCATACGAAATAAATCGTCGCATGGTTTTCGTGATGCGTTTATTAGGACTCAGCTTAGAAAGATTGAAAATGTTTTGTGGATTGATGGATATGGGACAAGGTATGGCTCGAAATACTTATTATGGGATATTAAATAATATCTATATAGGTGCTTCGGCCGTTTATGAAAATGTGTTGTCCTTGTCGATTACGCAAGAGAAAGAGCTCAATAAAGAAGCCGGAAAACCAGAAGATGAATTTACAGTCTCCGGCGATGGAACGTGGAAAAAGCAAGGCTTTTCATCTTTATTCGGCGTCTCAACACTCATTGCTAAATATACCGGTAAAGTAGTGGATGCGTGTGTGTTAAGTAGTTTTTGCCAGGGATGTTTTTCGTGGAAAAATAAAATGAACGATGATCCACAAGGATATGCAGAATGGTTCGCTTCCCATGAAGAAAATTGTACGATAAATCGTACTGGAAGTTCTGGAAAAATGGAGTTGGATGCCATCGTCAAAATGTTTTCACGTTCAATAGATAAATATAACGTCAAATATTTGACGTATATAGGTGATGGTGACAGTAAGACATTTAAAGGTATTTTAAGGAGGTCCTCTAGTATTATGGATTAGCTATTCGGAGACATCCAGATTCTATTGAGGAAATAAGGAAGGAAATTTGGGCAACATTCTATCACAAGATTTCCACAGACAGGAATCCACAGCATCAAAATTGCCCTGCAGGCGAATCTAGTTGGTGCGAATGGCGCAGAGCTGAGTTTCTCGAAGAGGCTGAGCAATTCAAGCACGATAAACCGCCTCTTTCTGAAGCAGTTCAAAAGGTTATAAAACCAATTTATGAGGATTTATCTAGAAAAGAATTGTTAAGCAGATGCCTGGGAGCGGAAACTCAAAATAATAATGCGTCGCTCAATTCGTTAATCTGGACTTTTGCTCCAAAGTACCTCCATTCTGGACCAAAAGTCGTTGAAATTGCCACGTTTCTCGCTGTCATGATCTTCAACGAAGGATTCGAATCTATCCTGAAGACTTTGATCGACCGTTCAGAAAGGCGCACGAGTGATGTCGTAAAACAGGCCCGAATCGCGAAAAGGGAAGACGGAGCAGCTCTGCGTGACTTCCAAGAAGAAGAGGAAGGCCTTCTGTATGGTCCAGGCATAGCAGATTGACGGTGAGATGAAATTTTTATTATAAATCACATGCGCGAACTTTGTAACGCGTTTTTCTCGAAACACTATTTTTCAAAATAGTGACCACGATATCTCAGAAACTACTGCACCGATCTTGTTCAAATTTATACAGCATCTTTAATATGTTATAAGCCAGCGATTGAACTAGGATTATCATGATTGCTTCGATAGTTTTTTTTCTATGAGCGAAAAACTTAAGAAAAAATGAGTAAAAAATAGAATTTAATTTTCAAAAGTTCAATCGCTAGTCTTAAATATGAAGATTAAAATGCCGTTTGGTTTTTTGATTTCAGATAAGCAGAACAGCCGCAATCTTGGTCACCGTCAAGCACCTCCTTTACTTGATGTCTTCCTGTCGGCCACTATAACTTTGATTCTATTATATAATTTGTCTTCAAAAATTTGTAAAGCTCATTTAAATGTTAATAAAGATTATGTAAAAACAATAAGATTTATTATTTCGGTGGTTTGCTCGTTAAAAATTATTGAAAAAGCCGAAAAAAATCAGCCGAGAAACTAGAGGACCCCCTTAAATCATTTACTAGAAAAAACAATTTCCAAAAAAAGCATTAAAAAAACAGCCTTCACACTAGACGACCCCCTTAAGGGGGGCATAAGAGGTATAAAATAATGCGAGAGAGAAACGATAGAAGACATAAATGATAGATAGATAAAAAAAAAAATAATAAGAAAGACTCTAAAGACCGGCGAATAAATTCGGAATCTACGTGCATCGAGAATTGGGTATTCTCGTTGAGCGCTTTTCCTCCGTTCTCCGCATATACACAATTTCCATTTACACTCTCGCTTATCGACACTTCGGTTGTTTTCAAGCGTCGAGACCCCAAGGTCCCAGACAAGTTTTGATAACCAAGCTCGTTGCTAAAAGAAAGTTGAGGAAAAAAAAGTTGTCGGCAAAGCGGTCAAGAATCTCGTGAGGTAGAAGAACGGAACTGAAAATCGACAACCCGCTCGCCACCGCCGTTTTCCTATGTATCATCGACCCGAACACTCATATGAGCAAACGCGCGGACGAACATGGAAAGAACGACGGACAACGCGACGATCGCCGAGAAACAAATCAGAAACGTATCATTGTATACCTGGAGCCCTCACCTCTACGCAATCGCACATGTTTCTACAAGTTTGCTGAGAACACGACTACTCCGGAGCCCATGCAAGATCGGTAATTACGGGGGGAAGGAGAAAAATGGATGTTGGGGTGGTAGTGAGATTAAAAACTTAAAAGGTTCGCTTTCCCGAAAAGCTCGATTGCTTCGGAGAATACCCAATAGTCTACTTGATGAGGCCCTTGGCCTTAAAGAGATCGCGCATGAGACCTTTGAGGTAACCGATCTCACGCTGCAGATCCTTCACTTGAACCTGCAGCTTCTCGTTCCTGTCGGCGAGTTCGTGCTCTTCGCCCAATATCTCCTTGATCTCCTGCTTCTTCTTTTGCCTGTAGCGCGTTGCAGCGTTCTTGTTCTGCTCCTTCTTACGTACGCGCTTGTCCTCAACGTTCGAGCGCGAGTATGGCTTTGGCCGCCTGCCGGCGCGGGATTGCCCAGCTGGGCGACCGCGTCCTCCGCTGCTCGACGATGTTGTGGCTACGGGCTCGTAGGACCAGTCGGGATCGTCGGCTGAGTCCTCGGAGCTTATGCAGCTGGCGTTGGAGCTGGTGCAGGGCGATGGTGGGGCCGATGAAGTGTTGGAGGCAGAGGAGGATGAGCCGCTGCCGCCGCCGCTTACGTTACTGGGAACGTGTTCAGCGCAGCTGCGCACGTACTCGTCGACCTTGGCAAGCTCGTGAGCGACGTCGCTGACGTTGCCGTGGACGAGCGGCACCAGCGATAGGTTCTCAGCGTTCCACTGCTCGGCGATCTGATGGTCGATCGGCTCGGCCAGGGACAGCGTGTAAGTTGGCGTCTGGCCCTGGGCTGGTGGTGTTACGGGTACTGCCAATTCCTGGAAGGCAAGAGAATTAAAATGTTTTAAAAAAATTATCAATTTTTTATGGTTTCTTTTTTTACATATGTAAGACCTGGCTAATTTCGAAAATTAATTTTAACGTGTTTATGTAATCTTCAACCATGACGATAAATTAAAAATATTACTCAATGTTAAATTATGTCACGGTTTTTGGTTTACGAAAATTAATCGAACAATAAGTAACGGAAACTTAACCAACACACGAAGGAATATTTTTAAAAAGAATTCGTTATTGAATAATTATATATTGTGTAATTTTCCTTCAACTTAATCCTCGGTACAATCTACGTATGTGTGTTTGTTTTTTTATAATTTCAGAGCGTTTGATTTTTATGGAGGTTAAATTTTATGAAACGTTTTGTAAATGTTAATAAAATATTTAATGTCTCATAAACTAATGCGTGTTAAAATAAAATATTCATTCACGATTTTATTATCGGAAATATCTTGCGCGTTTATGCGCAACAAGAGTTTATGTAAGAGAAAATTAATCGAATTTCATATTTTTCTTGCACGTATAGATCATGTGAACAGGTGTTCAAGTTGTTTTTTTTTCGAATTAAACATTAAACTTTCTGAGAAATATGTTACTTATCGTATGCGAAATCTGTAGTTTCTTTTTAACATTCGATTTTTGCAATATGTGAAACACTTGCTCCACCTCAGATTGATTTCAGTTCTTTATCTGTTCACTCGCGAAAAAGTGGTCTAATACAAAATGTCTTAAGTCAAAGTCATTAGTTTGCATGTTAGAGGGAAAACATGTTTCGCATGATAGCTTTACGTGACTTTATCATTTTTCTATACAATATACCAATTCACCAGATCATCTATATGTTGAATAAAGTCCAAATTGATTCCTTATTCTAACTAATAAACTTTCTCTCATCAGATAACTTATTCGTGTCCTAGATAAAATAATTCATGTTTGTAACAGAGTCATCTTAAAGAAAGTATTCACAATACTGTACTAATCAAAATGTATACGTTTTTTCTAGTTTGCATTTCTTGTATGTTAATAATTTGAACTATTTCACAAGAAAGAAATATTGTCCAAATAAAAACATTAATAATTTCTGTTATAGGTCCTTTATCTTAGCGAAAAATTCAGCTCAAATTTTAGAATGTTTTTCAATGTAAAAACATAAATGAAGATACAATATAAACTCTCAACGCTCTTACTTGATGATGCTGCTGGTGCTGCTGCTCGTAAACGAAGGCTGCTTGGCTCTGATGGTGTAGCGGTTGCAAAGAGACCAACAAGTGAGCGCTTTGGGGCTGTTGGTGATGGCCGATCAGTTGCTGTTGTATCGGTATTTGCTGCTTAACGAGCGGTGGCGGTGATTGGGGTGGCGTCAAGGTGGAAATGACGACACCGGGAGGCGCGCTGATCTGGTGGCACGCCTCCACATCGCCGAGAACTGTCTCGAACTCGCGCAGCAACGTTTGCGTAGCATCCACCGGCTGTTGGTGATGATGATGGTGGTGGTGGTGGTGCGCCGCAATGACAACATGATGCGGCTGAAGATGTTGTTGCTGCTGCTGCTGGAGCTTAGAAACGTTCGGGTAGACTACCGGACGATTCTGGCCGCATTCCGGCGCTGGTAGCTCCTCGAAGATTGGAAGGTCGATCTTCTCCTCGAGCCAATCGGCAAACGATTCTATAGAAAGAAAGAACGAATAAGTGACGTTAGTTGCTGGAAGAATGATGATGAGGTTTGCAGGAAGGAGACACATGTTACGGGATTATACCTTCGTCTGGAGTGATATTCTTTTTCTCAATCTTTTGCTTATTTTATTGACAATCACACGAGCTCAAGGTTCTGTTTATCACAGATTATTGTGTACGAGAGCCATTCAATAAGATGTCTTCTCGGCAATAGAACATACTGGTTGAAACTAAGTTCAGCCGCGCGTCGATTAGACGATCGACAGAACGGTCCGCGCGAAAACAATAAAATCAGGGCTATCCCCCCGTCGTCCGTCATTGGCTATATCCTCATATCATAACAACAATAATAATGATAATAGTAATGTTGAAAAAAAAAAATGAGGTTGCGCTCGCGAACTTTAGCGATCGCGGCCTCGATCTCTCTTTCTCACTCTCACGTCGAACCGCATTATTTGCGCAACTGCACGCACGATTTATTGGCGCGAGACGTATATGTGTACACATGCGGGACGCGCGATCGAATTACCCTCGCGTATATACACATACCTTTAAGGTTCTCGATTTTCAATTTGGGATATATAATTGTATGTATGTGTATAGGGTGAGAGGCAACAAAAAAAATGTCCTGCTTATATAAAACCGCGTGTATATATACATTATACATATATATATATATACACATAAGAGTCGCTAACTGGAGCGGTGAATGCGGGTGCGCGGGATTTCGATAACGAAGCACGATGACTGCGGCGTTTCTAATTTTAGGCGGTCTCGTCACTGGGTCATCGACGTCCCCGTTGTTTTATCTATCGAGGCGACGATGACGATTTTTTTTTTTTACGTATATATATACACACACAGACGCGAAGAATAATGAGCACATAGAGCTTATTTGCCAACGAGGTTCAATTACAGATGCCGCTATGTAATGTATGTATCTCTGGGTTAGTGTGCGGCGGTGGCTCTGCGATTGTAATAACCGTGAGTCCATTAGAAATGGAATACTAGTATATATATCCAACCACGCGTCAGATATATATATATATATACACACACACACACACACACACACACACACGCACAGCGATCGAGCGAATTCTGTTTGTGTCGCGATGTAACTTCGAGACTCATTATTGCCTGCAAATGTACAATGTGATAAATCACACTCGCAAATGACATATTTGTCGTATATATTTGTGCGCTATAAAAACGTATACCCGGCCGATAGTTTTTTTTTTGTTCTGGTCAAACTGATATTTTAGAAAGTAACGCATGCGATATAAACACGCGGAACTCGAAATTTCCTCGGTTATTATTATAATGCTTTCACGATCGTATACATGCGTACGTGTACGTTATACACGTCTGCGAGTATAGGAATTATTATATAGGAAACGCGAGCGACTTGTATATATATACGCGTTATACAGTAAATCTTATCAGCGTCGGGGTGCCACAAATATTCTACGTATCGTTATAATAAATTCACAAATTGCACGAGGTGATATTCAGAATCGAATGGTCGCAGGCGCAGGCGCATTAACATCTGTTGGGCGTTTACCCGATTCGCGCGTAAGTATATCGCTGCGATAATTGATATGGGCGGGGTAATATTTTTAACAGTATAATATATTTCTCGAGGCGAACGTGCACACGTACAGAAGTAAAATTATATTTCCATCTCGTTGTGAGATGAATTTTTCCTCAATCGAAAAAGCCTTTCGTGAATATATAACATGAATGCCAGGCGACGACGAGGTCAATTAAGTTTTATAAAGCGATAAAGTCAAAGGGACGGGAACGTTCTTTTTTCTTTTTTCTTACCGTCGTAGCGTTTAGTTTAAGAATGCGTTATATGTAAACACTTCATTAATGCGACTTGCGGGACTGAAAATTATGTATTTATAGTCGAATGCCAACCAGATCGCCGGTGAGAACGTTGAGACTGTTTTAATGGCCGGATAATAAACGAGTTTATGGGTATAGGAAAAAATAACGTCAAACGGCGATATATCGTCGTTTTATTAAGTATTATAATATAATGGAAAGTTTTTTTTTCTTCTTCCTTGTTGCCGTTTTATTTATGTTTGCACCTTCACCATTTCCTCTACATAAAAAAAAGCAAAACTATATTTGCTCAATGAAATCCTCGGTGCTCCGGCAACAATTATTGTCATTTGAATTCGGCTTTTGTTTACCGCGTAAAAATGTGTGCGCGCATATGTTTGTGTGAATTCAGCTAAAATTATACAGATATAGCAGCGCCGATCAATGACACTTCGTGGAACCCGTGTCTGCGTGCTTGTCGCGACGTTCAACCTCAAGGACTCTCTCTCTCTCTCTCTCTCTCTCTCTCTCTCTCTCTCTCTCTCTCTCTCTCTCTCTCTCTCTCTCTCTCTC
>JAYJLV010043951.1:0-22151 GCA_036873485.1 Torymus texanus
GCAAAAGCTTTGCTCTTTCTTCCCCCTTGAGGGATAAGGATCGCGGACACCCGCTGCGTGTGTGTGTGTGTGTGTGTATATATATATATATATATGTAGTTCTTTGCGCGTGTGCGTATATATACGCGTGTATGCCTTTGGCTTTTCTTTATCTAAGCTGGGCTATCTTCTCATCGTGTTATTATTTTTCGCTCGAGACGCAAGAGAGAGAGAGAGAGAGAGAGAGGTGAGGTCAACGTCGAAGAGAGATTGGCAGAATATATATATATAGGAACTCTGCGTGCGTCGGCCAAGCGATGTGAAGAACAATTGGAGGATATGCTAAGCGTCTGCAATTGTTGATGAATGGAGTTGCCTCTCGTATGTATATACATACACACCCATCGTGGAATGTCGATCGGGCTCGTTTATCGCGTATAGGGACGCGCGTGGGGTTGCGTTATATTGTCTTACGCGTATACAGCGATAACTGAATTCCATTCTACTCGTAGTGCATGCTGAGGCATTGAAGACTTATTAGCTGTAGCTTGTATTTAGCTAAAATACAGTTTCGGTAATTATGCAGATAGTGGAGATATATTTATATATATATATATATATATATATATAAAGGATGAGTTGTTTACGAAGGAAAACATTATTGGAACGTTTGGTTAGATAAAATTATGAAAAGGTATGCCCTTTGTAAATTGTACTTGATCGATGTACCAATTATGTGATAGTTATGATATTATGTACAGGGTAGCTCGTTACCGATAAATTTTCCTATTAGTTTATTTTTTGTTGACCGGAAACGCGTGATTTCGCAATTCTATTGTATAATAATGACGTTTATATTTCAATGTCTGTTCCCAATCAAGCATGACCGTTTCGTCTTTTTATAGATGCAGTAAATATAATCAGAATCATCTAATTTCTATCGTTTCACGCCAATTTACGGTAATTGTTTGCTATAGTAATTCCTGACGACGGAAATATAATATAGATATCAATATATAAAAGGTAATTCTCGATCGACTAACCGCAATATAAGATATTGATTCTACATTCCTCTAGAAATAGATTCTTAAACATTTTTTTTTTAATACAAAATTTGATGCTTATGCATATTGTACATTATATATTCCATTCTATTTTTCATCCTTTCAAAACTAATTATTTTAACAAACAGCAGCGCAAAGGTCTACCTACCTGAATCACCCACCGGTAGTGAGATGTCCTTGAGAATAAAAGGCTGCGTTATTAATAGCTACCATATATCAATATTTTAACGTTAATAGCCAAGATGTACACGCGTTTATTAAGAGATTTCTGCAGTTTATGAATCATGAAAAAGAGAGGAAGTTAAAAGGAATCCTATGTATTATAATTTATTTTTCGTATATATATATACACTATTGTACCGCCGCAATTCTCATCCAAACGCTTCCCAAATTACTCTTCCACCTTCTCCCACATATACACACACACAGACATAGACATTGGTACTCATTAATTAAATAAGCAAAAACAAGCGACGACAACGACGACGACGACGACGTCAACGAAAAAGAGCGAAAAATCAAGGCATGTGCGCCCTCGTCATTATGACAATGAGCTCCGACTGGCGCTGAGACGACGACGACGACGACAAAACAATAGCCGCCCCTCCCCACTCCCCCTATATACCTACCTGCGCTCGTTATTTCATTTGTTACTCCTCGTACGTGCAGCAACGTGGCCAGTGTATGTGTGTATAGCCGCAGCTATAAAAAGGAATTCGGCAGGTATAGCGCGTAGTATCCTTAATTAATAGGGGAGGAGGAAGGAGGTGGGGGGCAGCCCCCCCTAAAGGAAAAAGTTTCAGACCAATCGTTGCGGTTATTAATTAATCAAACGGGTATGCAAAAAGTGCGGACGACGCTACTCTTGAATATTCAACGCACTACTCACGCGGCAATTAATATCACGATTTTATTAAGACTTGCGTGTGGTAGTGGTAGTAGTGGTGTGTGTGTGTGTGTGTGTGTGTGTGTGTGTGTGTGTGTATATATATATATATATATAGTATACTTTCGTTTTTAAAGGCGTTCTTTTGAATTGATACTCTCTGGCGAACTTTCGTCACCTGTGCGCAGGAAGAGGGAGAGAAGAGAGAGAGAATGAGAATGAAGGACAGAGCCAGAGAGAAGGAGAAAGAGAGAGAGAGAGAGAAGAACGGAGAGCAATGTTGATTGCTTGGAATCCGGCGGACCTCCTCGACTGTACCTTTTTACTTCGAGACGTTCTCTCTCTCTCTCTCTCTCTCTCTCTTACTCTTTCTCTTTCTCATTCTTTCCTCTATATACTCTATACACTTGCATGCCGTTCGTGTGGGAAATTTCGGAATTTTCGGGAATATTTTCGCAGAATGTTGGTTTCCGGTTTTTTTTATTGCCAAGATAAGGAGAGAAAGGGAGAAAGAGAGAGAGAGAAAAAGAAAGAGAGAGAGAGAGAGAGAGAGAGAGATCTTGATTTCAAGAATGCCGCGAGGATACTTTTCTGCCGGCGAAGAATTCACGGTGACGCTATTTTATTGTGCGAGTAAGTACGAGTCGCGCACTCGATTTATGCACGTTCGCAGGTATATAATGAGCTTTGACTTGAAAGACAGATACCGTTGATGGATTAGGTTATTATTTTTTATACTTTTTGTAATCCATTCTTTCGTTCATTATACATATTATAAAATGTTGTTTTCTGTTATTTCATTCTTAAACGTACGTAATGAAACCTGTCTATGGGTGTAAAGTTTGCAACGTTGTTATGCTAATTAATTATTTTGGGTATGTAGATTTATAGTGTCTTATAGTATAAAATAACATTGTTAGAAATGTTTAGTTGAAATGTTCTCTTGTTAATAATTTTAATTAAGTCTAAACAAATTATTTCGTTGCATTCCTAAGGTGCAAACTTCAAACCCATCGTCCTCTGACATAACGCAATATACGTAATATTACATATAGCACATGAAATTTTCATATATAGAGTATAAATACAATAAAGTATACGGGTACGTAATTTACGAATAAACAAATGCAAAATAATTAACAACTAGCCTCACCTAGTAATTCACAATCAAAGATACAACTATGCACGAAGCGACCTTCCCAACTGTCTATCCGTCATTAATTGGCAGCAGCGCAAAGGTATACCTACGCTTTTAAATCCTATATCCTTCTCTCTATACGTATATATATACACACAGAGCTCGGACGCACTTGTTCAGGACGACAAACGTCGCCGACAGCCCGTATATATGTTACATCGGAGAACGCATCGAGTCAAGTCACGGCGGTACGCGGCGTTCTTCTTCTTTCTTTCTTTCTTTCTTTCCATTCTCGCCGTACCGTTCCATTCTTCTCTCTTCTCTCTCTCTCTCTCTCTCTGCTCCTCCCGCTTCAGCTCTATCTCTCTTTTTGAGCAAGCCGAAAAATTCGCTCCCTTCGTCAGCAGCAGCAGCAGCAGCAACTCCACCTACTCGTACAGCAGCACATCGGAATTAATGGGCCGTACCCAGAGTGTCGCACGTTCACGCCGGTTCTTTTTGGGGACTTTTCGGGGGACTATAGTATATGTGTCTGTGTGTTATAGTATGGTAGTAGAGAATACAATGGTGTAAGCGGACCCTTTGCTCAATTGACGCGAGCGGCGCTCTAAGAGAGAGAGAAGGATTCAAAGAGAGCGGCGCGACTTTGTGCTAATTTTGCATGCTGTGAGGGAAAGAGAGAGAGAGTGAGAGAGGAAAATTGCTGTGGCGGCAATGTTACGCTTTGGCTTCTGTGTATAGACGTGGGAACTTTGCCTGTTAACTTGACGGATTGCTTGTTGTCTCTTCCGTTTTCATATAGATTCTCTAATGTCGGTGGCTCAAACACTTTTTTTTTCATTCAAACTTGCTTCAATCAAATCTTTTTACTGTGGTTGGACGAGTCTGTGTGTATGTGGAGTTTAGTTTGTTTACCTGAATTATTCAGGTTACAGTAACAGGTAGAATCGTCATTTTTTCGTTATTTAATTTTTACGTTATTATTTGCATTTTTTATATACATATTGTTTACAAAAATACTGATAGAAAGAATAATTTTAGCCAAAACTTCGTGATTTAACAGTTAAGAGACATGAAATTAAAATTATCAATAAAACGGTAATGTTATAAAAAAACAAACAAGAATTTAAAATGCAAAATTAAACGATTATACAAACATTTGTAGTATTTATAATACTTCTTACACATTTCAAACTGTTTAATACTGTACAATAATTGTTGACCAGACATACAAATTAACTGTATAAATAAAATGTTGTCAGCCATCAGAATCTCATAAAAGGTTTATATATATTCCAATTATTAACTTTTAACAATTAATGGAATTTTACTTATACTTATTAATAATAACGCCATATTTTTAATAATTTGAATTGTTAATTTTTATTAATAGTATTAACTGTTAATTCATAGGGCTTTGGCTAAAATTATTTTTTCTATCAGTGGACTAACCGAACAAAGAAAAAAAAGTAAAAAGCTCAAACCTGAATTATTCACAATAAATGTATTTATATAATTTACAGGCTATTATTGAACCTATAAATATTGAATATAGAGTAAATCATAGGTATTGATGCTAATGTAGACATTGAACCCGCGGGTTATAAGATATAGAAAACCATGCACACAAAACCTACAGCTCACAGTAAGAAAATAAAAAAGAAAACAAAGATAACCACGATAAAACCTGTCCCCTAGACCGAAATCAAAATGAATCAAAAGCTATTACAGAGCATCAGCCCTTAAAATGAAAAAGTACTCGAGTCCAAAAGTGAAACCACGCGAATATAAATTTTTCTATACCATACCCATTTGACCAAAATTCCCTTCCACAATGCGGTTATAACCCCCTCCTGTCTCTTTCTTTCTCTCTTCTCTTCGAGCACATATCGCAGCTGTCCCCCCCTATAACGCAGAAAAGCCTAAGCCCTCCTCCGCAAAAACGAGGAGAATTTATCTACGTCCGTCCCGCCCCAAGCTCTCTCTCTCTCTCTCTCTCTCTCGCGCGCGCACACGCATATCCCAGGATAATAAGGCGGCGCGTATGAAAAGCCCAAGCATAATGAGTTGCGCGCGCGCGAGCGGCGTTCGGCAAAAGCAACCTCTCTCTCTCTCTCCTTCTTATGCAAAGCAGGACCGTACGCGGGCACGCAGAAAACAATAAATTCTCCCTTGGCTTTTTGCCTTTGTTTCTCTCTCTCTCCCTCTCTCTCTCTCTTCTTCGTTCGTATATACATATACATATATATATGCGTATAGGGGTATATATACGCACGACGCACTCTGCGCGAAATCGATTATCGCTTCGAAATCCGTCAGACGCGTTCGTTCGTTCGTTCTCTCGGCATTATGCGCGTGCAAGCGCAAGCGGTAGCATTCCTTTTGTCTCTGACTACTCTACCCAAGAGAGAGAGAGAGAGAGAGAGAGAGAGGAGAAGAAAGAAGAAGAAGAAGAAGAGAATCGAGTGGGTTACTTCTGATAATTGATGGCGGATTCGATATCTGTGACGCCATCTATTTTCGCATGCGCGCTTTTTCCACAACCAGCAACAGCAGCAGCAGCAGTAGAAGTGCCGATGCCGATTATCGATATTTTATTCCAAGAGAAAGAGAGAGAGAGAGAGAGAAAGAGAGAAGTTGGTATATATATATATATACAGTGACGCGTGAGAAAGGGATACTGGCTGTGCTACTACTGCTACAGTTTCGCCCCCCCCCCTCTCTCCCTCCAATTCGGATTTGGTATACTGAAAAGCGGGAGGATACAAGCTCGAGGTGGCGACGCGCGGTTTTGTTAATTGGCCTGGAGGCACTGCATAATATGGAACTCAACCCAACTAACTTTGTACTCGTGGGCCAGACAACCTCGAATCCAATGTGGATGTGTGTGTGTGTGTATATATATATATATATATATATATACAAATACTTCCTATATACCTTCGTTGCCCCCGCGTTCTGTACGTGGATATATATATATATATATATATATATTCTATTTCTAACTGTTTTACTCGGTTCGATTATTTCAGTTTGGTGTAGGGTTCAGTGGACTGTTTTGTATAGACAGTTTTCGGGGTAACCTGCGTAGATGCAAGGGGGGTGTAATGTAATTTTATAGTATACGTGGGAATATGGTAGGAGATTATTTAGAATTTGACATTCTGTATGTATGTGCTATTATTGGGAACTGATGCGGATGGGATGTTTGAAGATGACGATGAGGGAATGTGATATAAATAAAAAGAAATACTTTGATTTTTATAGGGGTTGTAAACTGTCATAGTGACTTTGAACGAAATTTTTAGTGAATGGTTTATTTTTAAGCAAATTTCAAGAAATTTATAGAGAAAAATCAAACCATGAGTGGTTGGCACAATGCCTCTCTATAAAACACATATTAATTTATTTATTGATCTTTCTTTGTAAAAAAACTTTAAATACCTATTACATATGGGAAAACTTGATTTATAAGTTACTTTAATTAACAAAAGGACTTTTGTCAGTAGGTGACGGTTCGATATGGATCAACAATTGTCAATTCTACAGCACTGTTAAACAAACATTTCCAACAAAGTGTATACTTATATTACAATGTCAAGTATAAAGTTACTTTAACAATTCGATAAAAAGGTTGAGTAAAATTTATGACAATGCTTAAAAAAACCCAACGACCATAGTAATAAAAACGGCTGTTTTTTTTTTGGTCAAAGATATTAGTTTTCTCGAGTTTAACTTCCTCTCGAGCATCGTCCGAAAAATAATTGTCCCTCTTTAAAACTCACATAAAGACACTTGACCAAAGGTGAAAAATGCTACAGGTGAGGTGCATCGTAAACTGCAGGTGTTAAACTCACCGATAATAAATATCGGCACGCGCAAAAACACATTTACCCACTAAAGTATCTTCAAAATGATCGATTCACTTTCTTTCCCTTCACTATACCTAATACAACCCTTAAATTTCATTTCACGTATAATATAAATCACAGCCAATTAAAAAAAAAAGAACTTGAGAATAACAACAATAATAATAATAATAATAACGAGAATAATCGTAAGGGCATAATCTTCTTTTTTCTCCTTCTCCGATTTTACGGGCAGTCGCACGCGCACTCTCGCACCGCGTCTTTATAGGCGGCCTGGCTAATTAATGGCGCATAAATTACGCACGTGACGAGTCGTTAACGCAAATTCCGCGCTCGCGCGCGCGCGCGCAACACACGCAATAATGCTCACTTTTCACGAGCAGCGACGACGACGACGACGACGACGACGCCGCCGCCGCCGCTGCATTCTCAGCGACAAGTGTCGTAGTAAAACCGGCCGTCGTATTCGTACACGCGTGTGTGGTGGTCACTGCAGTCAACATATATACAACCATAGCAGCAGAAGCAGCAGAAGTGCCGAGGCTAGTGAATGAGAAATTCTCATCTTAATGGTTATTGCCAGTGCGGGGGACAGTTGCTATTATTTTTCAAATTGAAATATATATTATAATGGTGCCTTGATCTTGAAAGTGAACAAGCGCGTTATAAGATTAAGGAATTAGAATGATTATGATGAAGAAGAAGATACGAATTTATTGGTTCAACAAGTTTTGTCGACAAATTAAATTAGTTAGAGTTTATAATATTAATGTTGATTAATGTAGAAGCAAGGAGTCGTTTGTATAATTGATAATGAATTTTATTTATTGCCAGAGCAATCGAATGTAAGCTCGTTCTATTTGCACGGTAGATTTAGTTTATTATAATAGCACTAGGTGGCGTGTATACAGCACGTGTTATATTGACGCCATCTAGTTATGCTAAACCTTAGTTATGTAAAAATATCTCGGTATATGAAAGTGTATAATTAAATGACACTAGGTGTTTTCCTTCTGTCGAACCAATAACATCATCCATCAAATTATTACACTAAATTGTCAAATACGAATTAGTAGTCTTGTTTCAAAGCTGTATACACAAAGAAATTCTTAAGAAATTACGGTTACCAAAATATATCAGAGACATGCTATGTGGTCTGGTAACAATCTTATAGATATATTTTACCTATGAATCAGCTCGATTATCAATATGGTTAAGTTTTAGCTACAAATTAGTTAGAAATCCTGGTAATAACGTGACGCATTGAGCACTTACACAACTATAGTTAATATATGCTTAAGCAAGATACCACGTGTTCAGGATAGCCGATAACGTAGTCTAGGTCGTATGCTGTGTAATTTTTTACGTCTAGATGTCAGGACGCATCTACTACGTGGTTAAGGTATTTCGGATAGTCAATGATAGAGTGAAAGTAGTGCGAAACATCGGAACAATGCATTGGTTGCGTTCATAAACTTACACAGAAAGAACTTTAAAATGTACTACCTTGATCTTTTATTATTTTTGAGATACAACCTATTAATTAAAAATAATGTTTCTATTAATTACCAAAGAATAAAATGTAGCTATAAACATATTTACACGTGTAATCAATTTCATATACACATATCTACTTTATCAAAGCATCTTAGAAAGATTTACTTCCTCGCAAGAATAAACAAAACAGGTGGTATAGACGTCAAAGATACCGAAAATTTGATTGTTAAGATTAAGAGACTATAATTTTCTAAAGACACGTGTACATTAGGTTCTTTATTTATAGTGCAGACACTTTCAAATGGGCTTTTATCACAGTACATATCGGTTTCATCGATACTCCAACCATGTAAAATTACCTTGCCCGCAGAAATCGACCTTATCGAATATATATTATATACCCTACCTTTAAAGATTTTTAATGGGGAAATTAAGACTGTAACTTCCACTGAGTTACGAGCTACATTTTTTATGATAATTTTAATGGCTTCATGGAGATCTTCATGGACATCATTAAGATAAATTTATAATTAGTTAATTTTAATTTGTGACGGTGTCTGAATATCATTTACTTTAGTCGTGAATTTCCTTGGTAAATGATCATTGTCACAATGGTATACTCATACCCTATATATGTTTATTCAGTATTTTAACGTGTAAAGTACGCTGCCTCGGTTGTGCTGCTTTAAGGAAAGGGAGAAAGTTTCTTTTTTTCTTGAAAAATAGTTCTTTTACTATAAAAGAGTATGTTTGCAGGGGAGAAGAGTAGATTAAAATGGTATAATAACTGAACGACGAGACGCTTCCGCTTAAGCATTTTGAGTGATACTCTTACCACCCCACTTTTATCGTACCTACAACTTAACATTGTTATTAGGGTCGCTTACTATACGTATGTATGGGAAACCTGGATAAAATGATCATGACGGGCAAAAACAACAGATGTATACACACGCACGCATTCACATACACTAAAACCCACTAGTAACTAATTTCGGCTTTGCTCTAGCCACTGTAAATGGTTACATTGCTGCAATATAGGTTATTATTATATACTATGTAATTTTACGTGTATTTACTATAAGAATGTACGAATATTTTAAATTTTCGTAAGCTAAAAACATATTAAGGAATAATGTGTCATATGAGTACCTTAATATTTTATTTTTGGAAGAAAAAAGATTAATTATATTAAATTCTATATAATATTATTTATATAAAATATTTTAGTTAGAAGTACCGGGAAAAACGAGCAAGGCAAAACTAATCTAAATTCTATCTGGATTATCTGGATAATACGTATTATCTTTAAAGATTTACGATATTATTCATAATAATATACAAATATATCCATAAAATAGGTTGAACAAGCTGATACGATGAACTCATTAGAAAAAGATTATTTTTCATATAAGTATGATAAGAATCGCGATTAATTTAGTTTTAAAACATTAACATATTCATTATTACTTCGATAATTGTAGTGATTAAATTCCTTTTTGATAATATGTCAATTTTTCTCGGCGATTTTTCAGACTCATTGAAACAAAATTTAATTAAGTTAGTTGTATCTATTAAAACATATATACATTTATCTATCGATGGCTGAGCAAATAAGATTTTTTTTTTATTCTATATATTTCTATTTAATTTTTCTCTAACGTGTTTGTTTTCCCCTACATACATGCTCGTAGTTTTGATCAATACTTCAATTAACGAAAATTAAATTTAATAAAATGCAATTACTCCACGATACACCCAGACAACTAAATTTCAATTCCTTCAAAAGAAAACATAACTAATAAAAGGAGATAGATGAAGATGATTCATTTACGACTTTTTCTCCGATACTTTTAAAGACAGTCTTCCCGTCTCCTCAAAATCAACAAATCACCCGCACCTTGATATATTTCGGTCCTTTACTCATCGTAAATTTTCTCTTATTCTCACAACATCGCTACTGCCGATTTGTTAACACTTACTCACCAGTAAATCTTCTATAAGCACGCGACGTGCTCACATTCATACAATCTGACGTAGCAACGCGCAGATAAATTGCAAGAATTTGCTCCACAGTAGGAAGTCCTGAATCAAATGTTACTTTTCACTTATACGCAGTATATATATGTGCGTGTTTTTTAAAGATGCAAAGCACGTATTGGTATATATTCTTATGTTGTGTTTATTATCTACTTCGATGATTGAAATCACGGGCCGTAAATTTTAGACAGTTCACAAAAAGCTTTGATTGGAAAGGGACAAGGCATTTTACGAGCGTATCGCATGCGCACGAGACAAGAGTCTAATTTTATATTTGGTTTTACGACCAACGAGGAGAACACGCGTTGACTTTTTTCTTCCACAACATAATTTGCAAATTAATATATGTGTATGTGTTCTTACGTGCATGTATACGCGTGTGTGTGTGTGTTTATGTGATTATAAAAAGATAATATGGTTTCTAAATTCGCTTTTTTATCTTAATTTCTTAATTTTGAAAGAATCCATTTACCATTTTTTTATAATTATCTTTAAGTTATTCATAGGTAAGTTTTTGAAAATACTTTACATTTCTAGCAGACATGAGATACTGTTATTTGTTTTCTTTTCATATATTTAGATAAAGGTAGAAATATAACAGTCATGAGCAAAAAAAGAGAATTGTGATAAAATATATATTATAGAAAAAATATAAAATTGTAAACGAATAAATAAACATTATCAAATGTAAAGAAAATAAACCAATATAAATTGCCCATTATAAACAATTGAATTTATAAACCAAAAGAATAAACACACCTGCCAAAGTGAAACTATTGAATGTTAGTTTTAAAATTCAGTGGTGGAAAAGTATATACTTCTAAACAAAACACCGTTAACCGTGTTATCAACTTTACAAGATCCCTCCTACGTGAGGGATCGTAAGCTGATCCGACCAAAAATTAATATTCACGAGCCGTTTCGAAAAAAAGAAGTCCAAACGCTCAGGTAGTAGTAGCCCGGTAAATTCGATTCGACACGGCCGATAATTCCCCTCTCACACCAGATGGTTAACGTTTCTATTTCGGCGCGACGTATGTGTTTAGAGAGAGAGAGAAAAAGAGGAGGGAGGGGAAATAGGATTTTTGCGCCAGATTGCCGTCGAGACCGACAGGTATATAGTTTTGTATAGTAGTATAAGGCAGCCTACAGGCCTTCTTTAAATGAGAAGTCGTTGGGTGAGAAAGAAGGAGAGAGTGGATAGATAATGAAGATGACAGCGGTGTGCTATAAAGAGAGAGAGAGAGAAAGGTGGGGTTTTTTTAAGAATTTGGGAGTTGGAAAAGTTGTAAATGAGAAGGACAACTTTATCGCCTATATGGTCTAGTGTTTTAGATTATTATAATAAGTATGTTGAACAAAAAGAGCTAATATAGGTGTCAACAAGTCGTTATAAATCACTCGTAAAATTCTGTTTAAAAAAAAAAATCGGTTTACCGTGTAATCCTATATGGGTAAATTCTGTGGAAAAATAATGGTTCCCAGGTTTTAGAAATATCAATAAATTAATGTTATATTCTAAGATTGCTAACGAGTAGCAACAATTTTTCAAGCTTCCGAAGAAAATGGTTATTATTCACTTCTTTAACAAAGTATTCCCGACATTCAATAGAATATTGTAAATATTTTTGTTTACCTTTTACTTAAATACATACCATGGTTCTGCAGAAGAACGTACAGAAATATGCATTTACTGCCTTGTATCACATACTAAATACATTGTAAATGAAATTTCCACGTTCAAAATTATGCTGTATTTCTGGCCAAAATTATGTAAAAACACTACAATTTGCAATTTAATGTACAAATCGTACTTGTTTTTTCACGTTGTTATAGTCTTCGACCCAATGCTCAACTTATACACTGCAAACAAAAACAGCATCTGCAAAGACGGTAGCAAAGACGCATTCTAATGAGAAAATATAAATAATAAAATCTTGTTGATTACAATATATTATACAAAACTGTATTTATAAAAAGAGAAGAAAGAAAAATAAATACAAAGTTGCCCAATCCGAGCGAAAAAACCACTCAGGACTTGAATATCATGTCGCGTGTGTATATACGCCCGCGGATTCGGCGTTTCAACGAACAAACACGTCAACAATTCTTGGCTTTATACGGTCTTTCTTTCTCTCTTTTTCTCTTTCTCGTTCGTTCTCTGAATCCATATTTTTTTTTTCAAGTAATCAAGGAAAAGACTTTAAAATTAATGTCACAGCTACATTTGTAGGTCGTATTGACAAAATATTTATGAGAATATATACCTTTTTCTGTTATTTCGATACTACCTACGAAAAATTACGTTTTTATGAATATCTGTGTGTGTGTGTTACAGTGTTCAATATTTATTTTAGAGTCTGCTAAAGTTTACCAGTAAAAATTTAAAAATAAAATTTCTCGGCTGGAAACAAGTTGTGTGCATTATTTCACAGTTGCAATAATTATTTTTAATTGCATTAATCATGTAAAAGGATGTGTATTTCGGCATTTGTCTACAGCAATAACTATCGTATGAAGCATTGTAAGTAATACGAGTGGCACGATAATAGCTCTGTAGTATGGGCAGTCGCTTCTTATCTGGGTCACTCGACTTCGATTCCCGATATCATCTAGTTCCGTTTATATTGAATTTTCAAAATCCACATCCGTTACGGTAATAGACAATCTTGACGATAATAGAGATTCGATGTTATATAAATTATATTTTTCTGCAATTTCATAATAATTATCAACAGAATGAGTTTTAGGGATATCCATTTTATTTTAACATAGGTCTGAAGTTTACAGCGTTAGCACGCAACGAAATGATTATTCGTATTTAATTAAAGTTACTCAAACAATGCAAATTATATTAAAATCCTTATCCCAAAGTTTATTTATGCTATAAACAACACATGAAAATTTTTATGAAATTAGTATAATTATGATATAAAAACGTTTTTTTTGTTAAGTTTAGTTGAAGTCCAACGTTGCAAACTTCAGGCACATATTTGAAGTATTTCGAAGTAAAATTAATAAAATTTCGTTGTTACAACTTTTACTGTATATTGTACATTATAACTGGAAAATTACTAATTGTAACGGAGTGGATATTGGAGATGAGATTAACATAGGCGATGGCATTAAGAATTGAACCTGAACCGTCGGCTAAAACGCTTAAAAATGTTTACCATTATTCTGTCTTCTAATCTACTAAAAAATTTTTACAGTTATTATTTAAGTGTTATTATAAGGAAGTATCTGCTATGTCAATATTATAGTGCGGAAAAGAGAGATTGATAATATTACAGTAATTGAATGAAAGAGAATGAAGTTTTATTATCGAATCTACCTTACACGCCGCACACATATATACACACGCGTATCCTTACGAATGATAGAAGTGCTTATTCCATTAATAATATGAATTGTTGAGTAGACCTAATTAAATTATTAATTTCATACGTTAGTATATTACTTCCTTCTAGAGGAATTTTTCTGATAATGAAAGAAAACTGTTGAAAAAATATGTTAGAAATGTCTTTTAGTAAATTTAAAATCGAAACACACTATTTTAAAAAAATGTCTATAGATTGTAACCGGAAAGAGTTGATTTTTATTGATTATTATGCTTTAAAAATTCTGTTCAATATCCTATTTTTGGCGAACTTGATTTTTCTTTCCTTTTTAGGGTAGATTTGATTTTCAAAATTTGATGAATTCACTGTATTTAAGATAAAAAGTTTTTCAATTTAAAAAGAAATCATGACGCTAGCTTTATTTAGTCCTAAGTCATTGATGAAAACATAATTTTGATGTATTTTGAAAATGAAAAAAGATATATTAACATGACTATTTTTTGTGATTATTGAGTTTTTTAAAATTATTTTAGAAAAAAAAATAATTTATAAAAAATAGCTTTTCTTGTCTTCGCGATAACTATAAATTAAAGTTAGCTTAATCAAATTAAAATTTTTTATATAGATTTTTTTATGTTGTTTTATTAAATTATTCGGGAAACAGAACACAATCCTTGTTTATCTCTTTTTTTTTCTAGAAATTCGTTGGCATATTCATTTGCAACAATAAAAACTCATATATAAAAGTATAAAATCTATTGCTAAAGCAGTAGTTAATATAAATTATTCGTTAAACAAAATTTGCAAGATTCTACATACGATTTATGACGGAATTCAAGAGAGATTACCATAATAAGTCTAGATCTACTTTAAATTGCCAAAGTTTAAAATAATTCACATCGTATAGCAACCACACGTTGAGACGTACAAATATTATGTTTCGTGAATTTTTCATGAGTTCCTATATGATTTATTACAATTTTTTAAAGTCAAATGTATGCAGACCCAACATCACCACAATATATAACACATATACCTCCCTTCAACCTCACATTTGAGTTCCACACCTTGCATGCGCATGCAAGGTACCACCACTACCACCACCACGTGACACACAATACCCACTTTACCTTTCTGCGTTCTCCCCTCTCTCCTTCCTTCTCTGTCTCTTGCTTTGCTATCCCATCGCAGATCTCACCTCTCGACCAAGACCCTCGTTGACATCGACCCGACCAGCCTCCTCGCGCGTGATAGTCATCTCTCTCTCTCTCTCTCCTGCGTTGCCGCGCGTACTTTGAGGCCTACTCGAATTAACCGCGCGCGCGCGCTCGCTCGCGTATGGTCCGAAAAGCGGAGGTAGTATGACGCGGCGAGTTTGCGCGACGACGACGAATAGGGGGTGATTGCCATGAGATAAAGCGAGAGATGTCTCGCGTTGAGAGAGAGAGTGTAGAGGTACGGTAGGTGTTGTTGGCAGCCTTTTTTCTGCCGGTAAATTTAATTAGGGTTTTTGTCGTGTGCGCGAAGAGAGAAAGAGTGAGAGAGAAAGAGAGAGAAAGAGAGAGAGAGAGAGAGAGAGAGTGCAAGACTGGAATTTCTGGATTATTGCCCCGGGCAGCCATAGGGATTTGCTTGACAGATAAGACATGAGAGGCGAAACGAGTTTGTGGTGTTATGAGATCCAAGATCTTAACAAAACTAGAACAAATTGTCATATTATTTTTTTTTTTTAACTAATCAAATTTTATGTTATTATTGGTGATGGTTTGAATGGAGTTCGAACATTAAATAAGAGTGTATACAATATTTACGCAAATTTGCTAAAAGAGATGTTTTTTTATTTAAACTTTACATATTCAGTTTTATATTTAAATGTATAAAATAAGGGATACGTGTAACATGTAGATGTGTAATTTGAAACTGACTTCTTTCAAAAGTTTTGTTTTACACAAATTTATAAAAATAATATCTTATGCTATTGCGGTATATCGTTAAACTTTTTCCAGCGAGTACGAACATTTTTGAAATTTTACGCTTAACTCTACGAGGTAGAAAAATTTAACTAGAGCACATTGAAAAAGGTCGAAAACGATTTAAAACGCAGTCTTCATTAAAATTAATGAACACCTTCCTTATACTTGTCAACATTTTCATTCAAAGGCTTATATGATAATGCACGTGTACTGAGTGGATTTAATTGTTATCAGCTATCGCAGTAAAAAGTTCTTATGTGCTTAATTAGTTAAAAATTCAAATTACCACGTACATTGTAAAAAATGATCATTAAAATTTTTATGTTTTTCTAATTTCTGTAAATAAATCATTTAGTAGAGTACCCATAAGAGCACTTGTAAGATGTACAAAGATAACAGAAGAATATAAATGTACAAACTTGTAAAAAATGTGATGATATTCTTGTAAAGAATAGATAATATACGAATAATCACAAGTCATAATGAAAAGATACAAATTGAAACCCTTTAACAAATTAAAATGTTATACCCTGGTGGAAATCCAACATATTTTCTACCTATTAAATGGTCATTTAAATTAGGGATAGGTCATAAAATGGTCATTTCGCTTATCTAGTTTTTGGCCCCCGATGAAATACTGTTTCTCCTAATATTCGAACATTTAATAGATTAAAAAATAGAATGAGTTTATCGAAGATTTGCACAAGCTAGTTTTCTTATCTATTTAAGAAGTATTAGAGTTGATCAGTTTTTTTAGTGAATAAATGACCAATAAGCCTTGTTATAATGGAGAAGAGTGAGAGGGACAGAAAATAATGACAATAAAGACCTTTTTCGAAATATCTATGAAAGGGCTATAGTAAATGCTTTTTTGGCCTTCGTATGTTGTTTATATTTTAGTAAGCTATCAGTTGAAGTTGGATATCTTCTAATTTAATGTCAAATTAGTTAGAAAAATTAAAAAGAAAATTGTGAGGTTATGTCATTCTAGTCCCAATCTATTAAATGTGTGAATAATAGGAGAAAAAGCGTTACATCACAGGCGATTAACTGGCCATTTTTCTTATCCATTTACTAGGATTCTGGTCATTTAGCGCTAGACGAATTTCTATCAGGGTACCATTGTTTTATTAATGCTAATTATTTGGTGGCTTCCTTGTTCGTAAAATTACAGGTACACTTTAGCGGTAAATTTATATTTAACATTAATGTATATTTTTATTTGTATACTTTATACGTTAGGTCTATTACGAATCTTCATAGTCAAACTTCGCTATGATGCAGTTAATTATTGGTCTGAAAAATTTAAACCAAGGAATCAATAAATTAGTTTGAGGAATCTATATACACGTCAATGTATATTAGCAACGGTTGTTCATCCGTGTACTTAGTCTTGTACACTTTACTATTAAACTTGAATTTTTCAACTCCCATCCATACATCACTCAGAGCACCTAAAAATCTCAGAATTCTTACAAAGTAAACCCTTGCTTTACCCCGTAATAGAAATGTTCCTCGTGCGTAAATAACGTCAAACTCTCTCTCTCTCTCTCACACATTCTCACTTCATTCGACTCTCTCTCAGAGAGTTACCAGACTTGTCCGAAATTTCCATGAGCTGCGCGTGTGTATATATATATATATATATATATATATATGCGCTCGCACATTGAGTTTACAGTTACCCATTAACAATACCCCAACATAAATTCTCTGTCGTACATCCCGTTGCTCATAAAGACGACTATACACACGGCTATTACAGGATGTGTGCACGCGCACGCGCGCGTTGCTAGGAAATATTGCGTGCCGATTAAGTTGCGCGTTATATACCTGTTGGAGAGAGAAAGAGAAATGAGGCCAGCAGCCACAGACCACTGCGAAGCTATGCGTCGCGATAAACCATCTTTACCTGGAAACAACAGGTAGAAAAGATATGTATGTATATGTATATATGCGTGTAGCCGAAAAACCTATGTCCGACCCTTTTTTTTTCCTCTCTCTCTATCTACATTTTTCACCTTAGACACGTACAGCTGCACTCGTGACGTTTTTGTGGCGTGTCCTGTAACAGCTGCATCGAGGAAAATCTCGTTTTCTTGATAAGTGATTCTGTGGATTCGTGACATCTTGTGTGACTAATCATTAGTATTAGGTACGCTCGTAAACATGTCTGTAGGTATAATCAGATCTGCAGAAGGCGATTTGTACTATACTTCTGCGTTCACGCTTGTATAAGAAATCGTTATAACATATTGTAGTTTTCTTAGGTTTTTTTTCTTTGTCTTTCTTGTGTAAAATAAGTTTGTTAGGTATGAAATAATTATTTTGTAATATGTTATGAAATTTTGTCAATATATGTTTTTATCTATAACAATTGATTGTTATTTAATGTCCTAAGCACTGTTTTTGATTTGATGAAGATACAATAAGTAATGTGCTAGTCCATCCCTCAATTTCACCGTTAAAACCGAAAAAGGTTATACGGCTGAAATACACACACATCACGTACCTTTAAAAAATGAACATATATACGAAAAAATGACAGTAAAAAACTTTTATATTTGCACTAGAGGTTATTGACGATTAGTTTGCAAACATTCCACTTTTTTACAAACTGCGTACAGTCAAAAATAACATATTCAAACGATCACACCTCTATACTAAATAAAAGTAAACCAACGCATTCGACTAAAAAAAGTAAAGCGTTATACAATTAATCATACGGTATTATACAATACTTGTTTTTATTATAACAGTAACAAAATATAAGTATCAATGTTCGAATATATTTAGGTTATTGCGTATATCTCAATCTATGGGGTATAAAAACAATTATCTTTGATACTATTTGGACACCACCACTTGACAATTTTGGAATAGAACCCCTCACACACAAAAAGAAAAGTATACATTTTCAGCACGAAGCAATTTACTAAGGATCACAAATAACAACAAAAAAAAAAGAAAAAAAAATGGACAGGTTGCACGGGTATGCTAGACTGTATCGATTTCTTTCTCGCTGTAGGGCACACGCGTCCGGTGTAATTGCCGGCGGATTTATGCCCCGACGGACGGTATATAATTGGCCAAGCCCTATTAATATTCGACGTCGAGGAAATCGCCCCAAGCTTATCGGATTCTTCAGAAGAGTGCTGCTAGAGAGAGAGAGAAAGAGAGAGAAAGAGAGAGAGGCTAATTTTCTGAGTTTATTGAGTGCGTGAGTCTTGTGGACGTTAGCTGCTGCTGCTGCTACAGTTAGCGCGCTATACGATAGTTACGTGTTTATCGTGCTGATTAGTGCGGAAGTGCGAGCGAGTCCACCTGGAAGTGCGGATGTTTAGTGGGGAAACAGTGAGGAGGGGGAGAATTGCTTTGTTCTCCTTTATCGTGTAATATATTAAAAGTATGGTTTCAACCTTTTGTAATAATACATATATATGTGTGTGTGCGTTCGTGCGTAGGCGTGTGTGCGTGCGAGTGTATTTATGGATGTTGAGGTAATTAAACAGATTTTGTGGTTTTTTTTCTTTTGTTTCGTTTTTGTATATTGTTCGAGTTTGGATAAAAGAAAATTACATTAGCAAAGTTTATTAAATGGTAACTAATGGTTGGGAAACTGATTGTCAATTTTTAAATAAAAAAACGGAAATAAACCATTGTGTTTTTATTGGTGACGAAGAATAATTATTTATACATGAATAAATGTTATATATATCTTACATATAATTAAAAATGTAATAATAGTTAATCTAGTTTTAGTTAAATATCGATGTTAATGTTAAATAAAAATGCCTCTATTTGGTTTATTTTCTATGAAAAACGATTCCATTTTCAATTTTTATTTTTGGAACAAAATATAATTTCCTAGAATAAAAAAAAATATTTGTTAATAGTTAAAATCGATTACTAAATATTCATAGAAATGTAATTTTTTGGAAATAGACGATATATCAAAAACCACCAAAATGAAAATAGTTCTATTCATAACTTTATGTAGGAAATTATAGTAGAAGAAACGTTGACAATAGCTTAATTAAATTAGAGCAAATAAATTTAATAATAATTAAAAAACTGATTATATATAACAATTTATTTTATAATCTTTAATTTTACAGAATTTATTCTTGAGTTTTTAGAATTCATTGTCTTTTTTTTATAATAATAATAATTTAAACTGCAAAAATAAAAATTTCATCACTACTTATTACTATACGAGTGTAAAAACTTATTATTTCTATATTTTAAGCCCACGTATACTAATCACGTAACAAAAAAACTCGAATCTGTCCAACACGTATCACGATTTTCTCCTCACCTTCAAAACTCTTCGTAACGTTACGAATTCCACTTCTATAACTCATTTTTTTCTGCAAAAACAAACATCCGCCTTACACCTTCCGTGACCATAGAGTCCTGAGTGAATCAGTATGTGTTCCAAATTCCAGTTTTTACGTGAGAATTTGCAGACTAAAAAGATTCCTGGAATTTTCTTTCTTTTACCGCCTCTAACATTCACAGTATTTAGTAACTGGAAATTTGAATCCATTTTTTAGTTAAGCAACTACTATTTTATTATTATTGTCATTTTATATGTTTTAAATGTTTGATGCTGAAGTTTTTTATAATTATTTTATTATCATCGTATATTTTTCTACGATTATATTATTATATTTCTCTACGATAAATTTTAACAATAATCAAATGCGCTGATGTAAGAATTTCCACATAATATAAAGATAAATATACAAATTTTATGTTTTGAAAAATACCAATATAATTTTCACGTTATACTTAAATAAAATCAGCTCAAATCTCGAAAATTTATAAATGTTATTTTTTTTATTTATTTATTTTCATATCCAATGAACTCATATACAAACAATTTACTGTCTTCAAAAGAATACCGATTAACCTTCTCAATCAGCCATTTAAACCTCGTCACTCTCTCCCTCTCTCTCTCTCTCCCCACATATTCATACGCTCGAAGCAACGAAAACGTAAAAAAAAAACGATGGGCACGGAAATTTAAAGTAAGATATCTTCGTTGATGTATCTTTCTCTTTCTCTTCTGACGCGCACAGCTGCTCTTCGAAACAATGTGCTTGGGCACGCACGCAACTGGCCCTGAAAAATGCTATGGTCATGGATAGGGTAACGCCCCAAAACGATTTTTTTTAATTATTACACTCGCACACACCCCTACGCAGATGTGTGAACATGTATATCTATATACGCGTGCTAGAGAGAGATTTGAATTAACTTATAGTCGCAGATTATATAAGTTGCATCGACGTTAACTTAAGAAAAATACATTAATATGATGTTATAATGATAAAGCATACTAGATATGTAACAAAATGTTTTTTTAGATCGGATTAACATCTTAATTGTGAAATGAATCGAGATGTTTATTTTTCATAATTTTTTTTTAATCTAAATTTTTTTTATATTTAATTACTTATATAGAAAATTATTATATTATTATTATTTTTATAAAGATTTTCTAAAATTAGTTTATTTCAATCCGAAATATTCTGTTAATTCTCTCTATAGCCGAAATTTTGTGATCGTTTACTCTAAAGTTTCCTTTTCTAGGAAACTAAATTTATTTTAATTTAATTCTTGCAATTATTTTTGATTTTCTCTAGTTAAGGCTCATTTTAGTTTCTAAAGATATAATCGTTAGTACCATAAAGTCTATCGTCCAGTTCAACGTTTTTACAGAATACATTTATACACATTTATTGTAAAATTATAATAAATAAATGCACTTTATTCACATTATAAAAGTTATAACAAATAACTCAAAATTTGATTTGATTAGAAACAATATTTTCTACTTTTTGATCTTAGTTAACAAAAAAAATTTTCAAGTTTTGTTATTATTTTTGAAACGACATAATCCTTAAGCTCATAGTTTCCTATAATAATTTAACTTTTCTTTAAACCAAAAATAATTTCTTATAAACCGTGTAAAAACTTTCCAACGAAAAAAAAAATCCATTTCGCAATCTTTCGAAAACCAAAGAAAAGAAATCAAAATAATCCTGTTTTCTTGCACGCTATATAACGTCTAAATCACCGCACTGTTCTTACTTTCTCTCCTCTTCCCTCTATCCTCCTTCGTGCAATAAATCCTTCGAATAAAGATTGCCGCCGCACGTCGAGGCCCAATAATTGCTCGTTCGGCCCTTACACCCGAAATTTCGTCGAAACCTCTTGAAAAAAGTCATCTCTCCTTCTTTCTCTCTCTCTCTCTCTCTCTCTCTCTCTTCTTCTTCTTCTTCTCTCATCCACGCAATCTATCCTTTCCCCTCCACCTAGTCGTCGCTGCTTTCGTCCCCGCGAATCTCAAAAGCAA
>JAYJLV010043981.1:0-22148 GCA_036873485.1 Torymus texanus
GTATATATACACATCATATATATATAGAGCGCGTATATATATATATACACACACACACACACACACACACACACACACACACACACACACACACACAGTTTTCTGTTGAGGTGATTCTCGTTTTTTTGCGGCGTGTATATATATACATTGTAGAGAAGGGATTTACCGTGTGGCGTGGCCACGTTAACAGATGATTTTTGCGACGAGACAGTATATATGTATGTATGTAGAGTGGGCCGGTGCTGGCAGTTTTTTTACACGCGGTCACGTCCGAACGCCCGCGATTAGTTTTCAAAGGTTAATCGAGCCACCCCACAGCTGTTTACGCGCGTGTATGTATTTATATACGTAAAAAGTCAGTGGATAATGGATAGGCCGGTATAGCTTTTTTAATTTTCTCCCTCTGTGTTTTCTAATTTCCGATCTTTGGTCGTATAAATTATTACGCGTTACTTATCTTTTCATGCGTAGCTTTTTTCTTTTAAATATTGAATTATTAGAGAACAGAGTGGTTTTATAGGAAACTGTTGTTGTTGTTATTAAAATAAGAAGAAAAAAAAACATTTTTTTTATATTAAAAGGTTAAGTTCTCTTTGCATGTGATTAAAGGGTAGTTAAATAGCGTGTAATGTATATATATATACGTAGGAGGATAATTATTTAAAATTATGATGTTATGGTAATGAGGAAACGACAATCGGGCTAAATCAATAGAGTAGTTGTAAGGGCCGATCATTAAAGATGGAAAGCGACAGGACACGATAGCTCTTAAAAGGATAGGAATTCTAAAAATTATGAGGAGCACACAGGGTCAAAAATGATGTCAGAATAGCTAAGAGAGAGAGAGAGAGCGAGAGAGAGAGAACTACAAATAGAAGGAAGGAAAGTCGCGTAAGGTCAACATGACGCATAAAAAGAAAAGGCTATGTGAGAAAAGAAAAAAAATACACACACACACACAAAACAAAGGTATCACTCGGAAAAAGTAGAATAACTCAAAACTAAAGGAGACAAAGGGTCAAAATTGCTGGAAATCCAGGAAAGAAGAGAGAGAGAGAGAGAGAGAGAGCAGCCTTCGCGCACGGAAATCTGCGTGACGTATGAAAGGGAAGTCGGCAAACAGCGAACAACGGTGTACACAAAAGCACCGCTCGAACGAGTGTCGAGAGGAGGAAAAACGAGGGAACACGACAAGGGTGGAAACTCGAGAAATCAAAGACCTACGCGACGAACTACACCCGAATATATCCATATACCGCGAAATAATTAACTTGCAATAACGAAGCTTCGTTTAAACAGATATATGCATCCCATGTATGTATATAATACCTGTATACACCAGGCATTCGTTTAGAGTAAAGCTGACAAAATAACAACATCGACAATGAGAGGAGAAAGGATCAGAGAAAAAATGTGCGCCAGGCACTATGCGAGCTACCGACAGAAGTGGAATAATTAAAAATTAACCGAACCAGCGGAGCTTGCGCGGCGCAACTTTGGAACGAAACAAAGACAACAAAAAAAAATTGAGCAGAGAACGGAAAGAGAAAAAGAGAGATAGAGAAGCAGGGATAGAGAGGGGAGCAAAAAAGCTCATATAAAATTAAAGCGCGACGCATAGAAGCGCGTATATATAGAGAGTTGCAAAAAAAAAATGAAACAAACAGCGTCTGCTGCTAGCGGACAGAGAGTCAGAGAATTTCAGAGAAGGGCCAAAGCGACGATGGATATAGTGTGCGTTTCTAGAGTAAAAGAGAGAGAGAAAAGCGACACACGTCTCTCGACCGCGCGCGAAATGAAAGTGTATGGGCGGAGGTTTCGACGCGGTACGGAGCGCTTCAGTAGTAACAGACTGTCGTCGTTTCTACAGCGGTGGTAGTGGTAGTGAGAAAAGGTTATTTTAACGCTAGTGCTTTTATCCATTGGTGTATAAACGGACGTTTGTTGAGTTTCGCGAAGGACAACAATTCGTGACCCTGACATTCGGACGTATGAAAAATTCAGTAGCGCAGCGTTTTCAGTGGTACGACTTTAATAAGGGCAGACACTGAAAACTCTGCTGGTATTGTATCTCCAGTTATTGTGACAAGTAAGTTGTTCCGAATAACGTTACTTTAATAAAAAAGATACGATTGTCAGTGCAATACAGCGTCAATGATAAAAAAAAACCAGTCGTCGTGTACGTCTATAATAATTAAATCAACATCTGATATGTGAAAATGTACAGTGACATAACCGAAGGTAGCGATCCTGCACTGTAACTTACTTTATGAAGTTAATAACAGAAAACATATACTGGCTGCCTCAACGTTCTGGCACTAAAACACTGTTATATTCGCATTATTAAAGAAAAAGCACAAAACACTGTGTATATATATACACTGTGCAATAACAACGTACCAGTCGTTAAAAGTTTCATAAAAACAGGTTAATAACCATAACCCGATTCATCCCCCTCACAACATGTTAAGTTCATCCCCTTACCGCCTTATTATTAAAAATACCTCGCTATATACTATATAACTTTTCCACAGCATGAAAACCCATTACCACAGACACACGGGGTGGCGAACTCCGCTTAGTCAGGGGTCGTCGTCGTCGTCGTCGTTGTCGTCGTTGCATATCTCCACCCCATCGAGCCAGAACGAAAACAAACAACGAGTATAGGCGACGCAAGCGCGCTCGCGCATACTGTATATAACCAGACGCGCCCCTAACCAAGATTTACAAAACCAGAAGAAAAAAAAAACGAAAAAAAAAGAAAAATAAGAGAACAACGATGAGAATAGTAATAGTAATAAAAAAAAGAAAGAGAGAAAAGAGAGAAAAAAAAAGAAAGAAAGTTAACTTACTGACGAGGCCATCCCCTGGCGAGTCCGTCAACTGCTTGGGCAGCCGCCGCCTTCCCTCGGCATATCGCACAGCCTCACACCAGCACAGCACCAGCGCGATGACGGGGGCGGGGAGCCAGCGCAGTGTCGAAAGAGAGAGAGTACGGACGGACACGCGCACGCTCTCTCTCTCTCTCTCTCTCTCTTCTTCTATAGCACACCGACACACAGAGAGAACACAGCCACCCACGCGCGCTCGCGTGCGTGTGTTGTATATAAAACTGGAGATCTCCTTACTTTTGCCTCCTCTCTCTCTCTCTCTCTCTCTCTCTCTCTTTCTCGTCTATATCGTAGTATGTGTCCTTCTATATCACCGTACGCGAATAGATATATGTATACGATAGGAGCGCGAGCGCTCTCCGTGAGGCCGATGAAACAATAAACAAACACAGCCAGCCAGCCAGCCCACGCTGCCCCACCCCTCACTCTCAGCGCGCCGGGCTGCCGCTGCTGCTGCTGCTGCTACGACGTCGACGAAAAATCACACGACTGATGGTGACGGTAGTGGTGGTAGTAGTGGTCGTAGGGTTATAGTTGTCCTGATGTTTCTCCCTGTTGTATTGTGATATTATACACCTGTTATATACAGACGACGTAGATGGTTGAAGAAGAAGAAGATGAAGAGGAGGCCTTGGTTATGCTCAGGGGCGAGGACGAAGAGAGAGGGAGCGCGGCGTGTCGGTGCGTGGGCGAGATGGTATCCACCCTTCTCGTCGTTGCTCGCGCTCGCTCGCTCTCTCTCTCTCTTCGCGCGCGCGCTCTCTCTCTCGCACTCACGTCCCTCGCGCTTTCTTCTCTCTCTCTCCCTCGCTCTCTCTCTCGCTCTCTCGTGTCGTCTCGGCCTCGTTCTCCTGATATGCGCAATCTGTCAACAACGCGCACTTTCTTCTGCTGCTGCTGCTGCTACTCTGCTGGCCTTCGCACTTTCTTCTTAGGTTGTGTTCTTCTATATATATATATGTACGTTTGATCGACTGCGTATACACTCTCGCACCTATACACGCGCGCACAGCCTCTTGTACCGTATATATGAAGCGTCTCGTATACGAGCAGCGCTATCCACTACTTTCTTCTCCTCCTTCGCCTGCAGCTGCTGCTGTTACTGCTGATTCTGCGCTCCACTCGTCGTCTGCTGCTGCTACTGCTGCTGCTGCTGTAACACTTGCCCTCTATATGTATATACGTATGTATACGATACCGCGGTAAAAGTGAGGTAGGTATAGAAGAGAGAGAGAGAATGTATATGTAAGACTATATACCGCTAGCCCAGGAATCTACACGACGGTACGGTGTATCGCGCGTTAGCTATATAAAAGATTTATAGCTAACTTTTCGTGTGCGTATACAGTGATGAGGCCTCGCTCCGCGTGTATTTTATCAACAGGGAAGTTGTATGCGTATATATCTGTGTGCGAAAGCTGCGTATACGAGCGAATGAGATGTAGAATATATATATATATATAGTAAGAGCGGTGGCGGTGGTGGCGGCAGCAGCACACACACGCGCGCACGCACACACAGACAAAATATATAGAGAAGAGCGGGAGGAGAGCACTCCTCTCCGCAGACTCCTGGAGGCGCTCCCACGGCGGACTGAAGAGCAGCGGCGGTAGCGGTGGCAGCGCTGCTGCCTACCACTGCTGCTGCTGCTGCTGCTGCCGCGGCTGCTGCGAGATCGACGTCGCGCACGCTCTCTCTCTCTCTCTCTCTCTCTCTCTTTCTCTTTCCCTCACGCGCGCGCGCAGAACAGCAGTCAGTACCTATACTATAAGCGAGAGTATGAGAAAGACAGAGAGAGAGAGAGTGAACTGGGATACGCGAGCACGGGGTATATGTGTGTATGTATGTGTTCGCGCGCTCGCGCAACTGTGTGCCTGCGACTAGTGTAGGGGTAGGTTGATACAGGCCGAGAGAGTGAGAAGGAGGGAAGGTGAAGGATGAGAGGATGCTGCCGCGCCTCGCCCCTTTCTGGATATCTCGCGTGTCTGTATATGTATGTGTATGTTTGTGTATGTATGTGTGGAGGGATCTGCTGCGGCGTACGCGAACGCTACTCGAGCGATAGGTATATACCCAATCTCTCTCTGTCTCTCGTTGTATCTAGAGAGCGAAATTTTTTAGCGTAAAGCTGGGTCTGCTTGAAAGAGTAAAAGCAAGGAGAACGATGGTTCGTCATATAGTAGAGCTAGACGTCCTGAGGTTACTTCTCTCTCTTTCTAGCGTTATACCAGCTCTACTCCGCGGTGTAGCCATGGATACTGCAGATCGGGCCCAACCCACCGCAAGCTCACTCGCTCGCGCCCAAAATGTCAATATCCTCTCTCTCTTTCTCGCTTGCTCGCTCGCTCGCATGTTCTCTGCCTTGCTCACAGTGGTGGTGGCAGCAGCGTGTAACACCACTTCCATCTTTCTACCTCTTTCACTCACTCTCTGCCCAGACTGGTTTTGCGTGTTTTTTTTCTCTCTCGCTCTCTCGTTCCTTCGTACTTTGCCCGCCACCCCGAGAGCATTTGCCTCTGTAGGTCTCTGTGTTACGCACCCCCGCGCACGCTCGCTCAGCGCTTTTTTTCCCTATAGTGTACTTACTCTCTCTCCAACCCCCCTCCACTTTCCTACGCCGTCGCTCGTATATATACATTGAGCTTACGTGTATCTGTGTGCAACATATATATATACGTGGCATATGTATATATACGTTTTATATATGTATGTGTATATACATGCGGTAGTGGTAGGAGCTTCTTATACGCGAACGCTGTTTAGTTAATGTTTTCGCGAGCTTCGCGCGCTCGATTTTAATCCAGCGAGCGACGTATAGTATATAGGTATATACATTATATACCTATATACGACGATCAGCCGCAAGCTATATGAGCGAGCACGTGTGTGTGTGTGTGTGTGTGTCTTGGAACAGTAGATGTGTCTGCTATCTGGGGTGGAAGGGAAGCAAGAGAGAGAGAGAGAGGGGGTAAAGAGAGAGAGAGAGAATTCACGGTAGGTATGCGCGCGCGCGTGAGCACGCAAGAGCGCGACACCGGCGCGACCCGGACGTAAACAGTAAGACGGAGAGCGAGCGAGACGGGCGAAAATTGAGCTTTCAGCTGGAATTTAGGTTGAGTTCGCTCCCTCTCCCTCTCTTGCTCTTGCTATCTACTGTGTACACCGGTTGGTATTCGGCCGAATTCGGTATAAAGATTCCTCTGTGAAACGTTTGCTCTCTAGCGAGTACGCTACTGCTGCTACTGCTACAGTAAAAGAGCAAAGTCGCGACGACGAACGTTTCTACTATATACGCGTATCACGCATGTGCTAACACGGGCGTGAAGTACATATAGTTATACTATACTAGTTGAACAAGGGAAAAAAAACGTACGTAATACGTGAGACAAAGAGTGTACAGATGAGGGGAGGAAAGAAAAAGCGTGCGTATAAATGGTTGAGATGAGACGAAAGTAGTGTAGAGAGAGAAAAAAAGGTATATGTTATATGGAAGAGGGGAAAAAAAAGAGCAGAGATTGTGATATACCGTGGCGGCGGCAGCGGCGGAGAACCGCGGCGACGATGCGCCGATGGCAGCAGCGTCGACGTCGTCGTACTCGTCGTCGTCGTCGTCGGTGTCGACTATCTCTCTCTTTCTCTCTCACGCGCGCGTGTGCTCCTCCACCTCGTCGATGTTTCTCCCTCTCGCTTCGAGAATTCCTTCTCCCACGCACGACGACGACGGCGCCTATAACCGCCACGGTAGAGTCGAGCGCATTGCTCGCTCTCTCTCTCTCTCCCTCGCACTCGCTACAGCTGACGAGCCTCTTTTTTCCAGAGGCGAATATTCGACGCGAGGGTTCTATATAGCACGTGCGCATAGTATGTGTATATATACGAGAGAGAGAGAGAGAGAGAGAGAGACGAGGATAGGTGTATATAGAGAGCTTTAGAGCGAGATAAGAGACCGCACACGCGCGTAAGAGAAAGAGAGAGGGAGAGTGTGCGTTGTAACCATGGCGATCGTTGGTCGATACGGGACTTGCGCATTCGGGGGTAACCGACAGAGACAGTGTATATAGTAGTGGTAGAAAAAGAAGGAGTGTTATATACGGAGAAGGTATATAGAGTGGATATATACTTCGAGAGAGCGTGAAGGCGAGGAAAAGCAGCAGCAGCAGCACGAAGAGAGTAAAGGAGGGGGGATAGCGACGAAATTAAGAAAGCTCACGAGGCGCAGAGAGACACAACCATCTGCACGCGCGCTCGCACAAGGGTATAGTGTGTGTGTCTGTGTATGTGTTTCTGAATAAGTAGATAAAGGCGCGTGCGCCGGTTTTACAAGTAGATAAAGACAGGCACGCGTCAGACACACACACATACACACATATCACGTACAGTCTGCGCGCTGGTTTTAAGCACATGACGCGCGCACCTTGACAACGTCGCATATAGTCTCTTGTATATAAGAATCATACGTGTGTGTATATATATATATATATATATAAGAAAACAGCAAGCGCAAAAAAAAAGAAACAGTGCGTATACGGCACGTACATACGTACATTATACTGCCTTTAGCAATATCGCAACAACCCCGTATGTCGTCTTTGTACATAAGCCGCACCTCTATTCAGCCGCACCCCTGCGTATGCCGCGTGCGCGCATGAAATTGCAGCAGCGCAGTGGTAGCAGTACGCGGCTGTCTCGACCTCTACAGGGCAAGGACCGAACTATGTCGAACATATATACGCGGGTGGGGCGCGCCACCACCGCGCGCCACCGCCTCGCCCTTGCTACCCGCCCCGCGTATTATATGCACACACGGTCGTGGTATATATACATATATACATATAGTATGACTCTCCCGTTTGCTCGCTGTGCTTTACTACTTCCGCATGCGCTAGTTTTCTCTCTCTCTCTCTCTCGCTCTCGCTCTTCTTTTTTTTTTCGTATATACGCTCTCGCTTACTATAGCTCGCGGGCTTGTTTTGGCGGCGGGGAGCGTGCCCTTATCGGCTTTTACGGTTATTGCGGATTAAGGGAGGGAATTTCGACGATGGCCGGGGTTTTTGGGGCGAGAGAAGAGAGAAAGAGATGAAGAGTGAGAGAGAGAGAGAGAGAGAGGTATATATGGAGAGAGGGTGAAAGGGAGTCGTGGAATTTACGACTGTTTTCGGGTGAAGTGATTCTTTGCAGTAGGTGACGATTCGAGGGACGACGATATGGTGGTATGGAGGTTTTTAAGGGCGCGGTGAAAGTATAAGGGTTGAGGATTGAAGAAGGTGGGGTGTCAGATGTTGCGCTTAGTGTAATTCGAGTTGAGAACGATAATAATGGCATTCTTCGTTTTATACTTTTTATTTTTGTCGCAAGATATAATAGGTATACCTTATACAATGACTTGGCGGTTGATTATGTAATAATGTTTTCAAAGATTAGAATCCGTAAAATATTAAGTATACTAAGAAGGTGAATACTTATGACAAGTACGTTTTTGTGTCTAGGAAATATTGCTAAATATTAAGATGTATTATAATGTAGTTATATTCAAATGTATGCTTATCTCGGTCGCTTAGTATTCAATAGTTTCGAAGTTACTTTAAAGTAGTTTGCTTACAAAAATTTTGCTTACATTCTGAATCCTATGGGTACGTCAATATTACTGAAACTTCAGGTACTATGGACGATGTAAAAAATTATCTGGCCTGAGATGAACTGAAAAATTAACACAAAGTGATTATTTGAACTCCGATCGCATAACGTACAAAATTCAAACACTTTATAACTTCGAGATAAGTAGGTCAAACTCTATTGCATTGGCAGAACAATGGTGCTGCTACTCAAATTCTGCAATTTTGAGATTATTGTGCAATATTATTAAAATTATCTGACATATCACGTGATAAGTGTAAATTATAAGATTTATATAACTTAAAATGTTTCTTGCAAGTCTTATTAAAAACCAACATCTTTTAGGGTCAAAAAATGTTTTGGGACATTAAAAACTTCGTTGAGGTCTTTTCAATCATGTATATATGGATGAAAGTATGTATATAATCAAATTCTACTAATAGTTGAAAGAGATTTTGAGTGATTTAGCTCAGATTTTCAGAGATCAATTTTCATATTATACAACGAGTCTGTATAATCTGACAAGTGATGTTTAGTTATTATAACTTGCTGCGGTACGATTTCACACGAAAATGTTGTTAGCAAAAGTGGTAGATATAATGAAACACTGGTTTTTTGTATTCTTTTGTAACATTTTCCGTGTAATTGCATTCTTCAAAGATATATGCCAACAACACTCAATTTTGATAAAAAAAAAGAAAGTTTTTCGCACTTAACTCATATAGGGATATCGATTTACATAAAAACTTTAAATATAAAATTTGTGAATCTTATTGAAAAAAAACTTTTTACTATCAAACATTTTTTTAAATCAATTCTTTGCAAGTTAAACTTAAAAAACGATTTAAAAGCCTAAATGCACTAGAAATAATTGATTTTCTATTCATATCCTTTCATTTATTATTTAAAAAATATAGTGACATCTAAAGGTATAAAGGTTTTTCCACGTAAAAACAATGTTTTTCAATGGACAGCGGGGGTTGGGTGAGTGATAGCGCACGGGGGGAAGGCTAGTTAGACAAACGATATTTTAAAACTCTGATGTGCAATCCCAAAACTGAAAAACTCACAAACCACTTTTTTTATTTTCTGAGCTTGCGTAATGAATAAAGTTATGACAATTTCTTATTGTACTCTAAATTTTAAAAATTTTTAGTAATGGATAAAGAGCTAATAAAAAAAGAGTAAAATATAAGTAAGTAATGCTTATTTTAATAATTTAATATATGTGCATGCCCTATATTAATTAATAATACATAAATTTAGTTTATTACAAAGTTCAGAATGTATAGTTGCAAAAAAATGATGTATTTATCACTATAAGTAATTCTTCTTATTCCTGCAACTATTAGTTCAATTGATTATTTTCTGATTCAGTAATGTGATGAACGATGTTATAGGTGAAAATCTTTAGCGCGAGGAAACCTCCATATCCCAGCTGACCACGATGGAAGAGACCAGCCCAGCCGAGCGACATCGGGGGATTAGTTAAGACTTCCTGGGTATCGATGAACGGAATCGTCGTCTGGTTAGCATCCTTTTCCAAGTTCGAGATCGCAAACGTCAAAGCTGGTCGTCGGTTGAGTCTGGTCTGTTAGTGTTGATGGACTTGGTCGGTACATCCATGTTGATGGCCGTAGAAGCGTTTGCAAGTAAGATTTTTTGTATTTTAATAATAATTATTAAGTTAAAAGTATGGATTTAATTTGGAAACACTTTAACAGCTGCGATACTTTGTATGATATGGAAAACTATTATTCAAATATAGAATATTATTTTGTATGCACTCAATAAATTCAAATCAATACACATTCACGGATGCAAAATTAGTGGTATACTTATAACTGATAACTAGTGAAAATCTATTGATTATTATTAGTCAGAATATTCACTCATTTTCAGTTAAAAGAACACTAATCATTTAGAATCAGTGCATACCCACTGATCAAAATATTGAGAATATAAATTATAATTGTAGGAAAATAATCATATATTTTATAATAAGTTTACAATCACTATTAATCTTATTCTATCAACTACTGAACTTATAAAAATAATTAATATATTAACAAAATATAAAAAAATAATGAAAATTACGAAAGTTCCATAGAAAACAATACATAAAGGTACAATCATTATTACTTCTTTCAATTTTTGTAAAATGATGTATTCCTGGATTGTGCAGGACCAGTGTTTAGTATTAATTATTTTTACATAATATTGCCGTTAAAAGCAGTAATCATAAATGAGTATGATATAAAAAATATTTGAAACATAATTGGTAAGAGGGTGATAAAAATAAATATAGCGAACTCGTATTTTTTTTATCCGAGATAGACAAAAATTCATCCACTAAATAATCTGATAATAGGGTCGATTTCGTATTCGATGAAAAAATATTCGTTATTGAAAAGAAATATGAACAAAAATGCGGTTTTTCGTATAGGTACAAACTCGTACAATGTTTATTTTTAATTATTAGAATATTGATACCCTTAGCAAAAAGGCAGGGTACGGTTTCTCCCAGTTCAAAATTGAAATAACACGAGTATGTGACTAGGACAATTGTATTGGTATATCTTTGGTAAAAATTAATTTAAAACTTACTCTTTTGGATTTATTTCCAATCGACTGCGTGATAGCATCGACCATTCCATTGTCCATCAGTCAGTTTCTTGAAATCTGGGCATCGTTGGATTTCGCAGAATCCCCAATTCTTGGAGTAGACCTCCTCACTAAACATATACTTTGAAAATTCCATAAGCTCATAGTATGGTCCACCTGTAAATATAATTAAATTATTTACAATTGAGTAAATCTCTAACGAAAAAAATGTATTTCTATACCAGTAATCAATATTTGAATAGTAAAAAATTTAAAGAATTTTCTTGATGAACTATGTTTTCAATTAACAGATAAGATTATTACTATTTCAACATACACTGTTATGTATGTAAGAATCAAAGAATAAAGCATGAAAAAAATGTGGCGAGCAAACCAATAAAATTTTAAACAATTTAATTTTTTTAAATTCCACTTCATTATAAGCATGAATTCATTAAAACCATTTTATAATTTAAACAAAAAAAATTTTTTTTCAGGTTTTGCACTTCTTACATCATGAAGTCCTTCTGGACTACATTTTTATGCATTAAATTCAAAATTCTAGCAGACTTCCGGAATTGAGGGCAGTCAAGGCACTTGACACTTCTGGACTTCCGGATGCAAGAACTGCAAAATCTGCAACCCTGGTCACGAGATCAAATATGCCCGGCAACTCTTCCAATGATTTTGATATCTCTCCGAGTTGATACTGAATCTCATCGTTCATCTTCTCTACGGCCAAGAAAGTTTCGTCCGCTGTCTCGGGTTGTTCAAAAACTTTATCAAGCAAGCCCTCAACGAACCCGATTAGATCCGTAGTAGACGAAGCCGTACCGAGGATAGTGAGGAGTATTGGCTCGGCTAAGACGGCTGATACAGAGGGGAAATTACTAAGAAGGCGAATACGAAGATTTTTAATTTTTCATTCATTTTTTCGCCGATTCAGTAGATATCTACAAATCAAAAAATGTTTAAAATTTTGTTTATATCCCTTTATATCATTTCTTTTAATTAACATGTTATATTTACTTAAAAAATGCTATAACTTTGTAATTTTCATTAAGTAATAATTACCTTCTCAAAGCTGCAGTCACCAGTAATAGTCGATAATATTGAGACAGATCATAAGGAAAATTGGCCTTTATATAATAATATATGATTTATTGAACGTGGCGGAAACGAACCTTTTCGTATTTTATAGTTTAAATCGTGAATTTTTTAAATAAAAATGATAGTCTCTTGCGCTAACACGTATAAAACTAAATTTTGATATTAGTTTAAGGTAATATATTTGCATATGTCATATCTCTACATAAAATTTTGTTACGTTTTTCCTACAAATATAAAATGATACAAAAGGTATTTTTCTTGATTATCAACTTAATTATAATGTCAACGAAGAAGATTCTAAATTAAAATATTTGAAATTGACAGTATATTTAGCGATTACCAATTCAAATAACGATATTAAATCGATCTTTTTTTGTTTATTATTATTTCATTTTTTGTTTATTATTATTTCATTTTTTGTTTGAAAATAAAAATGTCAACAGTAGCGGTTTAATAGTATACAATAAATGCAAAAACTCGGATTCGAAGTGTTTCAAAGTCTTTTTCGAAAAATTTCCAACTGGAACCGCGATTCTCATAAACTAATATTTAATGAACTACAGCTAGTACCCCTCATTCGTTAATAACGCTAACTCGGGTGCAATTTTATTACACCATACTATGATATATAAATCTAGTGAGTTTTAATTTACTAGATTTTTTACCTAATACATAAGCTACTCTGTTAACTATAATTTAATTAAAAACTAGATAATATTTTTGGTTAATCTTTGACAAGCGATTTTCGTTAGCTATGAATTAATTAATTTTTCTAGCTAATGATTAGTTAAGTTTTACAAGATATTGATTGGAGAAGAAAAAATTAAGAAGTGAAGAAAAATCGGATAGTTAATTTAGGTATAGTACATATTGCTATAAAACGTGTTCGCTATCGTTTTCAGTTTTTTCGAGATTCGAGAACAAAATTTTCGAGATAAAAAATGTTTAAAAAGAAGGTGATAAACGTTGGAAGTTGTCGATTTAGAGAAAAATTTTGTTCGTGTCTGTGTCTGTATGTGTGTGTGCATGTCTGTGTCTATAGGTGTGTTATGTGTTTATGCGAATGTGTATGGGGGGAGAGGTGCGGGTGGTTGTAAACTTTCCATATCTGAAGAACCATTCGACCAATGATCGTCAAATCAAGCTTATTCTCCTCGTTCGAAGAAAAAATTCGACTGATTTAAATTTTCATCGATTTTATTTATTTTATAACGTAAAAACATTTTTGAAGTTTTCCTTTTTCCAATTTTTGTATGTTATAGCCAATATTACTCATCATAATAACATTTTTTGAGAATCTTATAATTTTTACTCACGCATATGGATCTATAACATTAAAGGATCGAATAGAGACGGTTTTTTTTATAACGGATCCAAAATGAAAGCTTATTTTATTATACACATTTACGGTAATTATCAACAACATGATGATAATAATAACATTTATGCACTGTTAAAACTGATTTGAAGAAGCACTTTTTTTACATAAAAAACTATATATTAAATGATTTCTTTCTGCAATTCCAGCACCGTAAGTATCTTGATAATGCTGCTCTATATTACTATACATATAATTAGGCTGTGATGGCACATCATCTTGAACCCTTAAAAAAATATTCAATGAAATTTAACTGCAAAAACAATTGTTATAACAAAGATATTTCAACTCGCCTATTTAATCTTCTAATATTATGCATTATAGCAGACGCTAGAATGATTAAAGCTACTTCTTCAGGCCAGTTATAGAAAACACATCTCCTATATTAATACATGTCCAAACACTTGAAGACTAACAAATGTTTGTTCAATTCTTCATCTAGTTTTCACAAGTTTCTACGTGTACTCTGGCTTCCTTTGATATTGATGGTGTAACTGAAAAAGCTATGGTAATTTTTATGTGCGAAACATGATGGGGATTATAACTTTATAGAATGTAATAGAATGAAATCATGGCTATAATTAATTCTTATTAAAAGATAATGTCAATAACCTAGTACTTTTATGTTTTCAAAACTACATAAAATTAAAGTAAGTTTTCACTCATGAAAATTGCGCAGAGATTATGAAAATTCAGAAAGATTCTAAAAGTCCGACTTGGTGTAAAAACATCACTACGCCGGAGGCTCTTATTCTTCGCCGACGTAATGGAGAATCGTGATGTGCTAGTGTGGTGTAAAAATGTCACCATAGTGAGCTCTGTTAACTCCAACAAAATAGCTCCAACGAATAGTCATAACGATATCACATGAAACCAAGCTTATCTCACGACGATGCGTAAAGATTTTCACGACGATATGTAGAGGTCTTTTACAATTCTATTTAAACAAGGTTTTAAGAAAAAGATTATAAATAAATTTTTATTGCGCCTAGAAATGTACATACACTGAGACTAATGTACATAGTAGATACGGCTATGTCGGGTAGTTGTTAAAATATAGTTACGGTTTCTATTGTTTTGAGTAAAATATATACATACTTTATTAGTTTTTGATACTATATTTTAGTATTATTAGCATGCGATTAACCACATTATTAGTACATTTTATCATAAAATATGGTTGTAACGATTTTACACTAAACATTATGGCAATCAGTGGAAAAATTTGCAACTATACACTTCAGTATAAGAATAATTATCAGCTTTGGATGATAAAAATTTTATTTACATAAATAATCGTCATTAACTGTAGAAATAGCTGTGCGGTTATCTTAACCAATTCATTATACTACACAACATTTTCAAAATAACATAATACAATAAATAAATTCCTTTTTGTTATATTGTACAGCTATTTGAAGTTCTCTTTATGAGACTTATATAGCTCTGCATTACTGCGCTAGTGAATACTTTGAGTGCAATGGATCAACTCACGGTAACTCGCATAGCAATGTGAACCTACAGTTTTAGATGGAATTCGAACCACCAAGTGAGATAAGCACATGAAAAATCCAAATTTCGAAAATTCTGCATAGATATTAGTCAATCGCCGAGAACGAGAATCGGAAATAAATTCACTTGTTTTGCCTAATCCGAAATTTCGTTAATTTTGCTTAATTTTCGTTCCAAAAATAAAAAAAGGTGTCGAAGTTTTGTTACCTTGAAATTTTGTAAAACGATGTATTACTAGACTACGTAGGGCAACTGAATTTGCTCAAGACGTAAATCGTTATTAATTTTGTATAAAACCGGGTTAGTGATAAACTATTCCCTCTTAAGAGGGAATCTATAATTTAAAGTTATTCTTTTATAATAAACTTAGACTATGTTCAACTTTTAATTTAGCAATGCAATATGGCTAGAAATAAAATGCTTTTGCATAAAATAAATACGTCGTAAATATGAGAACCGAGCCAAACCCAGTTTTCGATACTGCAAAACTTATTTTTAATAAGTCGAGAACGTAACGTAACTTTACTACCGTACTTTAATTCGGTATAAGTATGTGGCCAAATATGAACTTAGCGTAGTTTGGCACAATTTGTCACAGCCTGGCACAATTGGAGCATTTCCGAAAATATAATTTTCAACTATTTACAATAAAATCAGCTTGATTACTTGGCACCGTTTAGCACATTTCTATACATACCTTGAAAGCCTTTGGCACGCTTAATCGCTGTTTACCTTGTTTTAACACAGTTATGCACACATTAGCGTCTGTCATTGTGTATTTAACAACAACTAAAGTTTAAAAAATAATTTATTATTAAAAATATTGTGAAATAACTAAACATAGTTATCTGCAATTGAGGACGAGTGATAATACTTAACCATATTCGAACATTTTCAATCATTACAAAATATTTTGCCTTGTGACTTTAAATGACTGGAAAATAATAATTTTTCGAGAAAAATAATACAAAATTCTTTTTCGATCTTTCCGAGACAAGGTTAGGAGAAAATAACTTAAAACAAACTTTTTCTTATTAACTTCTCGGTGAACAATGTATTCCTCATCAGAAGAAACTATAAATGATTTGAAGAAAAATTAATAAAGTACAATATAATGATTGAAAATGGATTGTGTAAAAAGTTACTTTTGAGTCAAAGTGTTCGCATGAGTGTATATAATGTAAAAAAAGATTTTTTATAACTCCTTCATGGTATTTTTGTGGGCAGACAAAAATGTCAAAATGCTATTGTTATAGTAGTCATTGAAAATATCTCTCTCAAGCCTTTACTCATTTCATTGCTATTTATCACTGTAACAAGGGTATTTTGACGTATTCTTCTCCCCACAACAATACGATGATGGAGTTATAAAAGAACCTTTCTACATGATATACACTTACAAGCCCACTTTGACTCTATAAGATAACTTTGTACACAATCCTTATTATCATTAAATATAATTTTATTAAAATAATATGTTGAATAACTTTGTTATCGTATCTATTCACAATTATTTCTCATAATTGAAATTCCTTCGAAATTCTCCTAGTATATGATATAAACAAAATCCCCTTGTTGTACGCTATATACGTATAAAGATTTCAAACTTGTTATCTCCTAGAGTTTATGAAAATTCAATTAAATGACGTTCAGGAAGAAATTCATTTGCATGTCTTACCAATGCAAATTCGTTCCATTTAATCTAGTAGACGCGCCTGCACAGTACACCTCGTTACAATAATAAACTACAATTTACATTTTCTTACGTTCCCAAATACCGACGCCGACAGCAGAGTCTAGATTTACGATCACACACAAGATCGGCTCCGTTTCTATATGAGTTTTATATCCTACTAAAAAAAAAAATTAAGTCGTTCTCTTCGTTAAATTCTTCGGCAGCCTAATTACGAAACCTCGACCGACACATAAAAACCTGGTTTTATCAACGAAAATCAATTTATATCCTATCAAACTCCTCGTCGTCAATAAAGTATATATAACAACTCGAAGCCGACGACGGGCCACCTTCCGCAATTTCATTCCTTCGAGAAATCCTTCTTACATCAAAATAAAACAAAAACAAAGGAGAGAAGAGAAAAAAGCTGCGAGAACGAGTGAACGCTGCGGTAAAAGAGAGAGAGAGAGAGAGAGAGAGAGAGAGAGAGGAGATAGAGCAGCGTCGTGGGTACAGAAGCCTATATGAATCGATCGTTCGTCAATGAATCACCTCGAAATCCCCTTTTCTTACGATAAAACAAAAGCTCGTATATAGGTACAGCTCGTGCGCGCGTGCGCGCGGGCTTTACGGGCTTAATCCGCATGTGGGACCGTCATAAATGTATACCTAACCCGGCAGCGGGCAAATTGGTCGAATGGGTTTCTTCTGGCTATCACTGCGCGCTTGTACTGCTGCTAGAATTGCAAGCTCGCCAAGGAATATTAAAAAATTGTTAATACATGGAGGTAGAAAAGTTGTGGATTGTTTCTTTTGTTCTAGATCTTTTTTAGTCATATGCAATAATAGAAGATTTTTGTATGGATTATTTAGAAACTATAGTGTGGAATTCAAATAAAGCTTTTCGATATCACAAATTAAATATTGGAAAGCCTTTTTTGCTCTTTTCGTCGATAAATGAGTAACCTTTACACAAATTTTTTATAACAACTTAATATCACTAGAAAAATTAATTGTAGTAAGTATTATAATCAGTGATCTTTTATTTTCCTTTATCAATTAAATTTTTTTCGCCACAATTTTTCGCACGAGATCTGGACGATTCGTGGCTATGAAATTCAAATGTGTGAAGAGAGAAACCACTTTATCGGTTTGAAATTAATCCTCTATATAGCTTAGAAAATGGAAATGCTTTGAGCGTTCAAAATTTTTTCATGCATTTTCTTTAATATTGGATGGGAATAACATTCCAGGACTTTTTAAAAAAATATCATTAGCCAAAGGAAATAAACCGTAAATCTAAAAGAATAATTAATTGATACATTTTAACTAGTGAAAATATTCAAACGAATTTCAGTGTTAAACTGAATTTACATGAAAAGTAGTTCCATGTTTATCACATGCGCGCGTTTGCTCTGAATCGAGCAATTTCCGCTCCAATGAATGCGAATAAATAATTTTCTCAAAAATTAAATTTATAAACGTTGGACCAAATTTTCTGCGAGAATGGATTTCGTTTTTTTTACGGATAAATTAGAAATCCATCGACGCATGACAACAACCTTTCTCCTAGTCATCGTGTATCAATCTCTCGACGATTAATTTACGGTCTCATTCGCTTTTCGCGACAACTATAGCGCAAAAATGCCGCAAAACTCAGCATAACGCAGTGAGTATCGTGTATTACTATGGCGTTTGCGCGCCAGCTATAGTGTAATTTATGCAACGTGGAGAGTATAGTACAGCGACTTCCGAGTATACAAGGCCGGTAAAACATCGTAAACAGTAAATTCCTGGCGTGGCCCAAGAGTCTGGATGTATAGTGTTCGGCGAGCGCACAAGCAAGCGAGCAAGCACGGAGTTTCTGAGATACATCGACTAGGCGGTACATTAAAAATTTTAATTTCGCATATCAGTCAGTCGCTCATGAATTCATGTACATTACTAAATTTTTGAACCACTAGAATACTAATATAGTTTACGACATAGTATAATGTACTAATATTTGAACTATTTCCTAGATTCTTCCCTCTTACATCTTGAAAAGTATAAAAATAATTTTAAGGCATACTACTCCGACAAAGTTCTTTTGTTCTTTAGGCCTTTCTCAACCTGAAAAATAAAATATTTCACCCGAAACGCGTTTGAATTTAGCTAATATAAAAAAGATAAATACGAGCTTGATTTGATGGTATACTTTTTTGCTGAGAGTAATTTGATTTTTTTTTAAATAATTAAAAATAGCTTTAGTTTGGTAACGGAATCAGCCCACCAAAAACAAGTCAATGGAAAAATAAAATGAAAACTTTTAGAGCATTTTTCAGAATTAAAAAATGTTAATTCCTTAAAAAGATATGTGAGTTTGAAGTTAAAATTCATAAAATACTGTAAACATGTATGGATTAGATTTTTTATTCTTTGCCACTATTTTTCGTGAATTGAAGGCTTAACTTCAAAGTAACGTGATTTTTTAAGGAATAAACATTTTTTTAGTTCTGAAAAATGGTCTGAAAAGCTTTCATTATCTACTTTCTTTTTTTCAAACATCATATTGAGTTGTCTTTGGTGGAATGATTCAACACTAAACTAGAGCTATTTTTAATCATTTAAAAAACGTATTATTTGCAGCAAAAAAGTATACGATCAAAAAAAGCTTCTATTTATTTTTTGTTTCCTCAAAGAGAAAGCTCTGCAACGGTGAAAAAAAAAAAGGACAAAAAATTTTAAAAACCTTTTTTAATAATAGTATAACAAAAATTTTATGATTTGGAGAGAATACTTTTTTCTGTGTATGTGTATATGTGTGTTTATGTGCGTATATAATATATGTTTCTGAGCACAAGAGATACCTCGAAAATAAATCGGCAGATTTCAACGAGACCCAGCCTATTCTCTTCAATTTTGATGCCGTTTTCAAATCCACAATCATATGTAGATCGGCCGATTATATTTTGTTCTATATGATCAAAAAATTATTTTGAAATTTTAATTATTTTCATTTTTTATTATCTATATTTTCTTTTTTTATTAAACATTTGAATATCTTGTTTCTCATTAAAGGTAAATGTGTTACAATTTGTGAAAAAATTCATTGAATTATAGTTGGAGAATTGGAGTTTTATAAGTTATACGCAGTGTATACTACTGACAATATATAGATCAAATTTAATACAAATTTTATGATTATTATTGTTTAAAGTGGTCTTCTACGTAATGGCTGCTGAGGCCAAAATTATCTGAAAAAATTAAATAAAATATAATTACTACAAAATCTGAGGAGGTGGTCTCTAAATCCACTTTATGCAAAATTATGTCATTTTAGAAAAAACAACTAGCGTGCAAGTTTTCTTGGCATATTTACTTAATGGATTTTGGTCAAACAAAATACAAATTACTTGGAAAACATGTACCTATAACACGAAGCTCTGGAATTAAAAATTTTTGTGACTAGGTATTTTTTTAATTAAAAAAAGCTACTTGTTTTTTAACATTATGAATTTTAATCGTTTTTTTTTTCAAATAATTTATAATATGTAATATCACGGCAAATTAAGTTTGAGAAAGCTAAGTGCCAATAAATCGACAGTGTTTTTTCTAAATTCAGAGAGGTCTAAAGAACAAGAAAAACTTTGTCCGATGAGTGTCTTAAAAAAAATGTTTTCTCCTTTTTTCGAGACATAAGACGAGAATAATCCAGGGAATAGCTTATATAAATATGTTGAAGAGATAGTATATTACATTCCTAGGCCAGTAAACTAAGAAATGTCTCAGATCAAATGTAATTGTCGGCCGAGGCGAAGCCGAGGTAGTAGATTATTACTATCAAAAATATAAAAGTCTGAAAAAAGTAGAAGTGATAAGTATGCGCGGCCATGTGTGCTTTATGGCATTTGAAATTTTTGCAAGCGCAAAAATTAAATTTAAACTTTTACGTTTTATGAAGAACGGTAGATGACTGAATATGTAATATTATAATAAATTTTTAGTAAATATTGATAATTTTTTTTTTATAAATTCAGTTTAGTTTATGAATAAATTTAAATCTGATTTTGTATTAAACGTAGAGTATGAATATTAATACGCCATGGTCAAAAATATTATAATTATCTCTAAGAAGAATAGTAAATCACGTACATACGTGGTTTTTTCCGGAATGCACTGCTATACGAATATAATATCGTGGGGTTCTATAGCAGCTTTATTACCTACCGAAAACTGTTATGGATCTTACGTCAAACTACAGTTTGGTAGTATCTCCTTAACTTTTTTTAATTATCCTCCACTATACTTCGACTTTGAGAACATAATTTTACATTTTAACAAATATGCATTTTTCATTATACATACAGTATAGTGACAGTTACATTGGGAATATTGCTTACAGGGGAAATTATAGACTTATATATAGGCCTACTACATTTGCCTCTGCAGCCATCAACCAGCCGCCCTTTCCCCTTATACGACTAAGAAACCAGACATTATTAATCATTGAAATTGATGTTATTCTTATTTCGATGTAATACACTGATAGTAATGAAAACCTTTTTAAGATTAATAATTACACAACTATTCGTAATACAAGTACGTTATATATTTATATTCCGCAATACAACTTCTAAAAGTAATAAACTTGAAAATAAACGATCGAAAAAGAAATTATTTCATTAAACATCATGATTCGACCACGTGAATTTAAGGCCAAGACCTTCTGTGTACGTGCTATATATACTACGATCTCTCGACTTCTATGTCGAACCTTCGCAGATATTCCGAGGGCGTTGATTCAATTGCCAAGATCTAACTGATGGGAAGGCAAAAGTTTCGCTTCCCCAAAACCTAGAGTAGTGCCCCCCTAATATGATTACGAAATTGACTCTAAGTTCGTAACATTAATAATGATCAACGGTATGACGAAACGAGCTACTCATCCCTCACAAAACTTATATATTGCGGCTTGCGGAGCGGAAATGTAGCGCCTCACAAAGAGCGACTTCCCAAATTACGTTTAAAATTATACAGGTAATGAGTTTAATTGTTCTTTCTTTCGTAACTTACTTTATTACAGTTTCCCAATTACCTACAATACTAAAACTAATTAATTATTTACGTATTTGAAATAATATTTACTTTTAATAATGATATGTTTTTTAAAATAAAAAAGAGAAATTTTTTTATAATCTCATGAAAATTTTTTATTCCACACAATTATAAATGCTAATGGTACTACCACATGGGCTGAAAAGTCCCGGGCCTAACACATAGATGGCGCTAGTTTTATTGCAATCAAATTTTTTTCAGTTAGTAATAACCTTCAAAAGACAGCTGTTCAAATTTCATGATATTCTATTCATTAGTTTGTGAGTTA
>JAYJLV010044017.1:0-22141 GCA_036873485.1 Torymus texanus
TGTTTTTCTAAATAAACGCTTCAATGTTAATTTATAAAATAATAAAAGTCGGCTGATTTTAGGTATCACATGGCCTTGAGTGCGCAAAAAATATTATGTGCACCAGAAGATGAGTGAGCTTTTTAACCTCGTGTGGTTGCAGTACTCTGTCTAAAAAACTCTACTTTACAATCTTAATACACAATATACTATTTTGAACAATCTTATTTTAACAATTTTCAGGATCAAAAATGAGAAAATTAGATAATCATAAAATAGTTTTATTCCAAAACTATACTCGAATGTGACTTTTAAAACAGTTTTATTCCAAAACTACACTCGAATGTGACTTTTTAATGCAAACATATCGGTAATGTTAAATTTGTTCTTAGATCAGTAAACAAAATTAGCTGAATAATTCACTGCAGTCACTATCAAAAGTTTATATTCATTCAAAATGGTAAAATTTGAGCTACACAATCGTATTTCAAAAGTCCATTAGTAAATGAATAAATGTGTAACACAATTGTAAGATCCGTATAAAATAATTACTTGACGAAGACGCGCTGTGAAAAAATACGGACAAAATAAAATATCTCGCGACCGCAAGGAGATAGACATATGAATCTAGTGGCATTTTAAAGTTGAAGTAATGCTGAATACAGAAAAATTATCCCAATGCATCGTAAATAAATTTTTGATCTTACAATCAGAGGTCAAAGTTTACACTTTTTGAAAAAATGCTTTTCTCTTTTTTTGAACATAGTTAATCAATTTTTTATTTCATTTAAGTTTGTGTATCTGAGTATGTGATATAGAAAGTGTACACACACACACACACACACACACACACACATACACACACACACACACACATACACACACACACCCATACTTAAATAAAATTTAAAAAATTTGTTAACTATGTTCAAAACAAGAGAAAAGCATTTTTTCAATAAGTTTAAACTTTGACCTCTGATTGTAAGATCAAAAATTTATTTTTAAAGCATTGGGATAATTTTTCTGTATTCAGCATTACTTCAACTTTAAAATGCCACTAGATTCATGTGTCTATCTCTTTGCGATCGCAAAATATCTTATTTTGTCCATATTTTTTTCAAATAGAACACAGTGCGGCGCCAGGATTTCATTAAGCAGTGCTTTGTCATTGAAGAGAGTTTTAATTTTTTTAATTTTACTATACATATAGATTTTATAGAAATTCTAACTCATTGAGAAAAACTATGTTTTGTGATAAAAATAGCATTATTATTATTTTTTTCTCGTAGCGTATAATATTCATCTGGTATTTGCGAATATGAAACTTAAAGCAAATTGCTAGATAATAAATTCCAGAATGAATCTAAATAGTTTATTAATACGTTCTGTTCTCACTTTGTGCCTGCGTCTCTGCGTGCGTTTATTCATGCGTGTGTGAATGCATGCGTGGGTGCGTGGGCGTGTGGGCGTAGGTGCGTGGGTGCGTGCGTATATATACATACAAGGAGTAGATTGACGGACCCGAGAAAAAGACATGTAAAATTTACACAGGTCTTGGTGAATCTACATAAGTTCTTTACAAAAGAAGGCCGTACGAGACTATCTAAATTTTACTTAACATTTTTTATTCTTTCCGTTCTTTGCGCGAATAATAAAAGAATCTATACTACGTGAAACGCTTTCGCGTTTTTATTATGCGGACTGATGAATAATTCTTTTCCACCTTTTTCTACGTTTGCAAATACTAGAACTATGCTCTGTGTATGCGATGTGCTCGTAATTTATTCATGCAAATGCAATAGATAGTGGCAAATTATTCAGATGATAACATAAATTGCTATATCAAATTATGTATTTATTATTTGTTTTCTTGTTAGTAACCTTTTTATATTGAAATTTGCATCTGGTGCCATACATTTATTGATTGCAAAAAGATATGTTATCAAGTAATACACCTAAAATCTCATAGGGAGCATTATATTTATCTCTTTTATTTATACTCGGATTTTAATTTTAAAAGGCTCATTTTCATCTTCATTAGATTTCATTCTGATGGTAGTTTGGTGGGACAAATTGATAAAATTTTGAACCTACAAAGTATCAGAAATTTTTTTATCGAATTCATATCAGATTTATAAAACAATTGATATTTATTGTCTGTACGTTTGTAAATTTTGAAAATTTATCAATGTGAAATCGGAACTATATTTATTCTATATTTACAGTATTGAAATTCTGATAAAAACATTTCTTTCTATGCTATTAAACAATACACCTAAAATCTCGTACGGAAAATTTCAAAGAATTATGACGATGAATAAAGGTGTCATGTTAATAAATTGCGATATGAATCTCATGTATCGCAGTATGAATCTTTTATATATTGCGATTTAGAATTGAAACTTTTTATTCTAAAAAATCAGTGTTAAATTTTGAAAAAATATGTTTATATAAATACAGTAACAAAAAAATGTACGAAATGTTCGCTATAATTTTTTCAAAATTTTCCGAATCATTTTACTCGACCACCAATAGTGCCCATATTAACTACGTATACACCGGATAACAAGGAGAGTGCACACTCCACATGAAACATATCCTAAAGGAGATTTCTATTATCTAAAAAGACAGCCCACTTCTCCTAATTTCATTTTATAGGCCGTTTATCTCAAGATATACGGAACCTAATCACAAATGTGTTCTATGTCGTTAAAAAATTACGTCTGTTCTACTGAATTTCACTTTATAAATAAAATGAATGAACAAAAAAGATTCTAGTAATTGACAGGGTAGGTAAAAATTTAAATTCTATTTTATTACAAAATTTTATTTTTTCTAAATATTATAAACAATCAATTCCATATTACTTAAATTTTATTTGATGTGATTTGATGTTTCCTGTCTACTTTTACCATTCTTTTTTCTCGTTTTTGTATCATAAATACTTGCAAAGTGACAGTGAATATAACGTCATTTTTTAAAACGCATATGATATGTAATTAAAACACTGGGTTTGATTTTCAGATACCAGAAGATCAACGTTCAAATTTCTGCTAGAATCTATTCCGTGTAGGGTGTACGTTCTCTTCCCAAGCATATAGTTATAAGCACTTATCTATATTTAGCTCTTACTACAGCTTATTTCATTTTTGAAGTATTTTTAGCAGAAAAGAAAATTACCGTGTAATGTATTTTCATACATTTTTGTCGATTCTTTTTTAGAAAAAATAAAAAAATTTTCTATTGATTATATTGTTCAAATTGAGTCCACATGACAAAGCTTTTCCAGTCAACTATAGTCAAAACTTTTGTTTTACATTTTGACTTTGTGTTAAGTCAATATCAGTTCTATAGTGTTGTTAATTATTTTTTTTTATAAAATATACTAAATATATATAGTACATACAAAAGTTTATATTAGAAAGAAATCAACTCATTATTCAGAAATATGGTCTTCTGATAGTGGTGTGAAAGTGACCTGATTTTGAACAATTATACTTCTTCTGCGCGATCTTTTTTATCGTAAATCTACCCCACCCATCTCTCTTTCTCTTTCTCGCGAGCGCTTCCTCTCTTGCACATTCTTTCTTCTCTGTACTTTCCTCTTACTCCACCTTATATATTTTCTTTACCCAACCAATCCTGCTAGAAATGTTATGCGTCTTTTTATTTTGCACGCTCGGCGGCCATGTTGCGTTAAATTTCACATTTATCTATCGGCTCTTTTTCGCGTTTTCAGAGCCGTATTCCAAAATAGACTAGGTAAAGGGAAAAATGTGCGGCTGCCTTTCCTTTATTTTTGCGGTCTCCTACAGCGCGCACCCGGGCTCGAATTCTAGCGTTCCTGCGATCGAAGATACATTGCGCATTCTGTCTTTTTGGTGCTTTTCTTACCTTGCTGGAGGCTGATACCAGAGGTTCATTCCAATTTTCTGCTAAGACGACGGAGTCAGAACAAAAACGTTTACGTAGTCATTTCGTTCTGTACATATTCTTGTTATAGATTGAAAAGTCGTTTTGTTCATGTTTCTTACTTAAGTTATTTTACTTTAAAACGTTGAAGATTTTCAGATTATTTATAATTAAGGTAGTTTAAGCGGTACTGCAAGACAAATTTAAAAATATTGTATACATAAGTAAATAACTACAATTTTCTCTCGAATTATCTTAATGTGTATCATTATAACAGAATAAAATCGAACAAGACCGCAGTTTGAATATTGCTGAGTAGAGAACAAATTAACATTTACAGTTGAGAGTTAATTTCTTTGAACTCGCAGACAAAACAGTATAAAAAGTGATTACACAGCCTCATCGTGATTCATCAATCTCTAATAATTACGGGATTTGAAACACTGAGATTTCGATACAAATAGACGTTTATACTGAATCACTTAGCCTCCAGCTAGTCCTATAAAATATCATCTCAATTGAAGAAATGAACGAACTAAACTTGCGCAAAAATTTAGTTTTCTTTAAAAAGACATTTACCATTAATAAGAAATGAATGGTTATTTAAACATAACATAATGTACGAAATGTGCTCGAATTGCTGTCAATAGGAACGCTTGCACATTGATCCCGACTGAATGATCATGTAGACTCGGTATGTAGGAAAATGTGATACAGGCCCTTAACATGTTGCCTTAATATCAATTTATACTCGTTAAATACTTATTTATTGGTTCATGACCTATATCTCCATGCAGAGCATCATCCAGAAACTGTAAACTCGATGCTTCTATAGCCACATACCCCCATATCCAATATACAGAGCATAAAGCATTTTTTATAAAAAAAGAACGTTATCTTTCGTAGTTTTTAACTGATGCCAAATTGACGTCGAAAAATGGTCTATTTTAGAATGTTTTATGATCAAATTAATTTTAAATCGAACTGTCTAACTGTGGTCATATCATCGATTGTTTTTTAATTCAAGAATGCTATTCTAATACTATTAAAATAATTTAACACATAATTTTTTATGTGACTGCACTAAAATTCCATGCAGTTTGCAACGTTCAAAATTTTCTACAATATATCCTGGCATTCACATTTTATTTTTCAAGACTACTTTTAAACCACTGTTAATTTTGTGTGCATTCGAGTACACTCTCTGCGGATTTATTCAGTTTAAGGAGATGTGAAACAGTAGTGTTCATTCCTACTATACCGACATGTCCATTTTAGTTTTTTTTATCAATACTAGAAACATTTTCAAAAAAATAAAATTGTCTTGTTAATTTTTTAGTTAATTTTACGCACTATATTTTCCCAAAATCGCATGTAAAATTTCTAGAAAGGGTGTTCGACATTATCGAGCGTATTTTTCTGAAAATGTAGTTCATGAATTCACCACGAAATTTTACGAAACAGTGCTTCCATCATTGCGGAGTATAAGAAAAAACACATCCTCCATATACCCTTTCTTACCACCTGCGTGATAGTTTCATAAAAATTAAAAAATACGTAAGATCAAAATTTAGAAATGTATGTTTCTTAAAAAGGTCATTTTATTGTTGATGATTTTTCTTTTTCTTTGACGATAGGGGATACAAATTTGGATATCTGTCCGAGTATGTAAATGAAATTGTCCAGTTTTCCGTACTAACTCAAAAAGAAATTTTTTTAATTTATTGTGTAAAAATATGAAAATTTTTTAATTTTCGATAATTCTGCAGGATTCTAATCTTATTGGTCTGAAGGAGATGTGTAGTTGAAGCATACAAACCTACTTTACTAACGCCAAATTTTATTTTGTATCCGGTTTTAAATAAAATATATGATACCAAGCACGAAGGCTCTCCGTAATAGTTGCATAACATTGATCAATCTAATATCCAATTAAATTTTCAAATCATTCCATCCACCGAATTTTCGCAGAAACGTGTTTAAAATTAGTTATCATATAAGTAACATTAAAATGAATTTCAAACGCTTTTCCGCAAAAATCCGGTGCATATGAAAAATCCGATGATGGGAAAATTTAATTGGATATTGTTTAAATTGTTACAGAGCACTTTTTCACAGATATTTCATTCAAATCTGGTTTAAAAATAAAATTTAGCGCCAGTAAGCTAGATTTATACGATTCAGCTACACATCTACTTAAATTGTTGATATTTTATGTGATTTAAAGCTGAAGAGTAGTTATACATATATCAAATTCATTTTAATAAATTATTTTTTACGATCGAAAACTGTTGGAAACTCTTAATTAAACTTAAATTTGAGTTTTTTGAGTAGTTTGGCTGTAAGAAATTATTTACTTAAATAAATTTGATACGTGCAATGCTTTAGCCCTAAATTACATATATTTTCAATAATTTAAAACAAATACAATTAAAGCCCATTGAGTTTCTTAATCTATAGGTGACAACAGCTTAGTGAAAATAACTTATAGATAAAATTACGGAAATATTTATTTCTTCGATTCCTTCGCCTCTTTCCTAAAATATAAATAACTATTGCTTTTAGCTTAAAATCTTTTATATTTGGAACAAATATATATGGCCCGTCAGGCTTGTAAGTTATGAGCACACACGGTAACATCTATAGCTACATCGTCAATCAAGTATTGTTTAGTGCTCTAACATTAAATTCCTTTGGTGCTTTTGTATCCGTAGGTTCGTTATAAACTGTTCACACATACTTGCTTATCATATAGGAATGTGGATATGGAATTTATTGAGAAATATAAAATCCAAATGCAGGTTATCAGGCCAGTACTATTAATCCTTCTATTGATCTTCTCATAATCTCTAATGGGCGAACTATTTTCCTTTGCTTTGGTTTTTTTTATCTATAACATAACTTAGTAAAGAAAACATGTGACTCGTATGCTTGGGCATGTATGTATTGCCGTGCAAACTTCGAGTTCAGAAACTAAAATGATAGTTGTATCGTACTGAGAATCAGCCGATGGTAAATGATAGTAAAATAACTCAAATTTCGTTATTTTTGGTTCCAGAATGAATAATAATTGCATTATGCAGGGCAAATAAATTCGGATAAGTTGTTAATTGTAGTAATAATTGACTTATAAAAAATCATTGCTGTACGTCTGGTACGACAAATTGCATAATATAGTCGGCATTCCCCTAAAATGCATTTCATAATAAAAATTTCATTTTATGCCTGGAATACGCAAAGCAATTTGCAAAAAGAGCGTATCTTTTGATAGGTTTAAAGTCGGTCGAGTAATATAGGGCACATCATAACTCTTTGCAGAAGTCACAAATAATATTACAAGAGTCATGTAATAATACCTCGCTTTTGCGCGTAAAAATTTAATTGCTTTCTCATAGAGGAAGCTTTCGAACAGTGAAAAACATTTTTGAGACGAAAAAATTCAAAAGATGTTTTAATACGATATACGGTAAAATTTGTCGATTTTGAGAAACATTTTTTTTTGTTTGTATATATGTTTGAGTGTACGTAAACTTTTGATATCTCAAGAACCACTCGACCGCTTTCATAAAATCAAGCTTATATTCTGTGTACCGAAGAAAAAACTTAGTACACTGACTGATTTAAGTTTCAATTGATTTTTTTTCTGTTTTACAATGAAAAAAAAAAATTTTTAATTTTTCGTTTTTTTCTTTATTTTTTTTTTTGTATATTATAGATAATATTACTTAAACTTTTCTTGAAAAATCTTTAAATTACATACAATTTTGTTTTTTAATTTCCATATTATTTGTTGTCTGTCAGCCGTTATTAAGAAAAATGTGCTTATAATTCTTGAAAGAATTTCTCAAAAAATATTGAATTTATTGACTTAAAATTTTAATTACTGATAACACTTATTTGAGACAATATTGAGATTGAATTTAGAGAAAATATCTTTATTTATTTTTGATATGAGAAATATTTTAGAAAAAATAGCGTTTCGTTGTAGAACGATAATAAAAAAAACACTATCCGACACTTTTTAAATTTTGCACAATTATTTCTTTTTTATATCTTCAAACTATTTGATAAAATCTCATTTTTACAAGCAGACATATATTTGAGATTAAAAATATTTTTAACCTTTTTTCAAATAACACTTTCTAAGAGAATATGGAATTTATCAACTAAAATTTCAACCACTTATTGAGGATAATGTCGAATTAAAATTTTAAGAGATTATCTATAACTTTATTTTTGAAATAGAAAATTCGCCATTTACTGAGAGGAATTAATTTATCAACTCAAAATTGTTACCACTTTTTACGCTTCTTAAGTTTTATTGCTTTATTACATTAATACATTAGCTTAAGGAATCTAAGTGCCAATGTATTGGCAGTGGTTTTCTTTGCACGCTAAAATATGGATATGAAAATAGAAAGCAAATTCTGTGCTATTTATTATAAGCGAAATAGCCCATTTTCACCCCTGCCATTATGCTCGAATACTTTATGAAATTTTTAAAATATCTAGGTATATAAATATATGATTTAACTATAACAATGAACTCTTTAAATGTTGATTAATTATTCTATAGCCACCTATTGTCATATCCGAAAAAACTCGATATTCTGTTAGCTGTGCTACCTCACAGCTCTGTCTGATCATAAAGTCAGTCAAAAATATCCTGTGGTCTGTCCACACAGATATGCAGACACAGAATGGAGATAGTAAATCGGAATACAAAGATTCACGGGCGCTCCGTGCGCTTTTTCTATCCAGAATTCTTTCAATAAAACTTTTTAAATAGAACTTTTTTGTTTATAAAAAGATTCAACTTCTTATATTTCAGTTACTTAATCACTTTTTAAAGAAAGTATTAATAGCTGTAATATCAGATAATTTCTTTCTATAAATGTTCCTACTTAGATTGAACGCATTAATAGTAATTACACATTAATCACTTACATTAGTAAAATGTGGATACAGGAGTTGCATTTTCTTATTTAAGACATGTCATTTTTTACACTGTTACCCATGCGAGGCCTATTATATGGTTCAAAACAAAATGATATAAGATTAACAATGATATAATATTTAATTGTTTACAAGTAATTTATAGAGTGAAATAGCTAAATATTCCAAAAAAATAGCTTTACAGTTTTACCTATATTTTCTAAACGAAATCAAATTTTGAAATGCGATTTGAAGTATAGCCTTCTACAAAAAATTTTCTATAAAAATAGCAAATAAATAAGTTGATTAACCCTCACCCATGGCTTGTCTTATACAGAAAAATCTGTAAATCAAACCTGATTCGAAGTCTCGAATCATCCCTCTCCACAATTAGCTCTAATAAATTAAACTTTCTATCGATATAGAACAAGAGAATCAGCCGAGCAAATTCTAATTCATACGTTACCATATGAACATTCTTTTCGCTTAAATTTAATACACGCTCGTAAATCGCCTGCCTTTTTTTATTTTCACTGTCCTGTAAGTCTTCTGTACAGTATTAGAAACAAAAACAATGTCCTGTTGTACAATAGCAACAAAAAAGACACGAAAAACGTCGCCCGGCGTGCAATCTATTCCATCGCCGGTGGTAATTTCAAGCAATTGCTCCGCAGTCATCGATCTTCTCATGAGAGCGTCGTTGGTGGCATCCCGACGGAAATTACGCAGTAAGCGCGCGGGCGCACGTCGTTGCCGGCGACGACTTATCTCACTTTGCGTCCGCATCGTATGCGCCACTGGAGCTAATCACGCGGACCGTACACGCGTTGGCGCATTACACGCTGGGTGCATATAAATTCCCAGGGTAATTATGGATTTTGAGAATCGAATGCACGCACCTTTACTCTTGGGGCAGGGGAAAGGGAGATTGTAAAATTTTTTAAACACGCGCGTACAATTCCTACCTCTCATTTTTTTGGCCATAGGAATTATATGAGTTGGCTCACTGACAGAGTATCAAGAGAATTCTATCGTAAATGAATTTTTTTATTTCTAGTCGTTTTTTTAAGTATACATGCGCCTGGCTTATATTAAGTTGCAGGATAAATAAATTTGTTTTTTTACAAGTTTTTCTGAACGGCATATCGTTTTATTTTGATGTTGCACAATTCTTCGATTCAAATAGAATTCGTTATGGAGTATTGAAAGAAAAAACTTTCACACATTTATTACAGTTACTTAAAAAAAAAATTTGGGTATAAAATTAAATTGTATCACAAAATATATGTTAACGTTATTATTCGTTCGCAAAATTTTAGTAAATTATACAAAATTATTACCTTTCATATCATTTCTGAAATAAAGAAAATCGTTATTATTTAAAATTTAAGTTTCTATAAATGGAACATGTGTATGACGTCTTTCTGCTTATGCATATAAGATATGTGCAAATTTGTTCTTATTTAGTTTTAAAATATTGGCTTAGTGATCCCTAACGCAGCATTATAAATTAGTTCGTTATTGTAATGTTAGTGTAACACATACGTGGGCTATGATTAAATTGTAATTTTAGATCTGTAAAGAAAATATTCAAAAAATATATCCTTTACTTTTGAAGGAACAGCATAGAAGTGCGAAGTAGAGCGCAGTTTCTGTCGACCGAGAATCGCCATAGCAGTGCAAAGCACCGAGCTTCATCATCCACCGGCACCTTTTCATCTTGCGCGCCTACACCCTGTTCCTCATCTCCGTCTTACATCTCATGCCGCCCGCAGCTCTAACGTAATTTCTTTTAGAGCCCGATATATTTAAGTGCTGGTGTCAGTTATCGCGCGCGTGCCGCTTAATGCGAAAGTGATAATCCGTGTCTTGAGTGATAAAGGTATGCCAGAGCTTTACTGCAGCCTTTCTATTTAACGGGGCCACGTTAAAGTAAAAAACATTGATACGAGGCAAAGAGGCTACATGAAAATGAAAAAGTTTGGAATGCCGTATCTCCTGGAACGCACAAAAGGGTTGAGCTTTTTTGGTGGAAAAAAGTTCCTGTGAAAGTTTGAAAGAAAAAGTTATCAGAAAATGTGCTCTTTTGAGATTTATTATACTGATGTGGAATTGTATTCTAATCACTTTATCATTTAAAATGAAGTTTATCTTTACTTTACTATTAATATAAAACAGAGCATTTAGTTTCATATCAACTTTAAAAAGTTAACTATGATTCGAAACTTTTCTGATATTATCATATACATTTTATTAAAAGTAATTCATTTGTATTTTGAAAGTTATTTTTTGCTAAGAATGAGTTTTAGTAAGTCAGTATACTATAAGAAAAAATTTTTTTTCTTTATCAATCCTTATTAGTATACTTTCACGGATATCACTAAATTCATTATATTGCTAAATTAAATAAAATAGTATCTAAAAAGTATTTTTTCATGCTTTTTAATTATTATTCCCGCAAAAAAAAAATTTACATTTTAAATTACATGCAGATTCAATAAATAGAACCAGTTGTTTACTCATTACCATCAACAATGTCACAGTATATCAGCATTCAATAAAACAATAATTTTGTTAGTTTGAGGGGTAACACATACTAATAAAAAATCATTTTCGGTAAAATTCGAACTGCGAATTCCTGATGTGGGTTAAGCTAATTCATTTTTGCTGATCATCATATTTTCAATTCTGCCCTTCAGTCACTTCATACTGCTTTATTATATTTGTACAATCTACAGTCGCAACTATTGCCAAATATCGGTAATTATTAAAAATGAATTCTGGTATTGCTTATCATTACTGTTTGTGGAAAATTGTGTACTCTCAGATTTTTACATTATATATTTACGTGAAGCATTATGAGCCGTTCTTTACAGACTCTTAATGACGTCTACGCAGCGTCAGCGCCGTTAACACAAGTATTTTTCCATGGTACATACACTTTGGCTCGCAAAATGTCATAACCTTTGACCTTTTATACTTGTAAGTTTATTTAGGCCTGATTTTTCTGAAACTTTACAGAAAGGTTCTGTAGGCTAAAAAAGAGATCTGTATTTCAGCATTTTAGTTAATGGACCTTAATATTTACTGACAAACAAACATTTAATTTTCAAAAGGAATATTTTTTAGAACGATAGTACGTATTTATAAAAAAAAGTATGTCAAACTGTGAAAACTCGGCTAAAGTGTGCCAAATACTGCAAAATTATGCCAAACTGTGCCCTAGTATCTACATTTCAGATATTATGCACAAGTTTAACATAGATTGGCATGGTTTGTCACATTTTAGTCCAGATTGTCGTAAATTATTGTCATTAATCGAAAATGGATTTTGTGTAGAAGCACAGTTAGTGTTAAAAACTCAGTTAGCAATATTAAGTTTGTTAGCATACAGTTCGCAATACTAAATGTATTTTAAATTGTAGTCCAGAAGTCTCAGGAATCAAAATATATTTTTATTGAAAAATAACTGTATAGATGTGTATGTCTGTGTGTATATGAGTGTATACGTGTGCGCGTGTGCGAGCGTGTGTGTATATGTAGTTTGATAACATGCATTTTGAAAAGAACTTTATGTTAGATCACTAAATAATACTTGACTGACAGATGTAGCTATAGTTGTTATTACTATACAAATATTAAAGATTTTAAGCTAAAAGAATACTTGTTTGCATTTTAGGAAAAGCAGCTGTAGAAAGAATGAAAAATTATTTCAGTAATTTCGTCTTCAAAGCTGTTGCTATATCTCCGCGTAAAATATAAATTTTATCTACTTATAATATAATACTATTATATTTTAAAAAATTAGTAAGAATCCCTTAAAGTTTTTTTTTATATTTTTAAGTTTTTAAAAAGATGAGATGATTGCACAGTAATTAAAGATGTTAAATTCGTATCCCTCAGAAAATTAGTCTAGTAATTTCTGGAAAATAGATTACTTTTGAAGTTCTAAGTTTACTTAAATTATGATAATTGAATTCGAGATGCAAGAAAATTATCATACAAAGTAAAATAACTTCTTAAAGGTAAAAGCAACGTTCATTCAGAATATGAAACTTTGGATACGCATTGCATTACTATCACAATTTTATATTAACCTTTAGAAACCTTATGCTAGGGATCTCCGAAATAGGTGTTTGGGGTATTTTATTCTGAATTTTATAATTATGTATGTTTTACGCTCTGGTGAGACAAAATAGCTGTGAAGATGATTAACCCTTCGACTGCCGGAAAAATTTATTTTATGGGACTTTTAATGCTTTATAACAAATTCTTTGTCCTCGGCAGTTAAGGGTTAAAAAATTTTTAACATAAGAAAAGTAGACTGTTCAAATAAAAATTTCCCTTATAAGTGGCGGTTTAGCTTCATTCTAAAATTGCGTGACTTATGTAAATTACATTTTCATAAAATTGAATTTACAATAGTATTTTGCGTTTTATAAAAGAAGTAAGTAACAAGCGTATACGTATCTAAGTCTTAGTATGCAAAACACGAAGGTAAAACTAAAACTTTAAAATTTGTTTGTATCTATAAAGGATTAATATCTATGTATAGATATTGCTATAAATAAAAACTTTTGGTCAATGTATTGCTATTTCAACACAATTTATTGTATTTGAATCAAATTTCAAACATATATACTGTTAAAGTATTAGCTTCTGTAATATATATGCAATAAATATGCAATATAAAATATTGATGGTGTATCAATTTAAATCAATTCAAATCCAAATCAATTTAGAAGTGCCATGTGTGCAAAGAAATTTTAACTTGCGTCACCGTCTTACGGCAAAGCCTATTTACAAAGCATATGTTACTAAATTAACTAACACTCGCTATCTTTGAAAGGATAATATTTTATATATTTTTGATAATACTTGACTAACCGATGTAGTTATAACTATTGCTTACTATATGTCTGTTCATAACTTTTAAGCTTGAAAGACCATATACTAAGGTACTATAATATTTGTTCCAAATATAAAAGATTTTAAGCTAAAGAAATACTTGTTTTTAAAGAGTGCATCCTTAGGTTCTCCAAGGCTGATGATGATTCATGATTTCGATTCATCTGATCATATTAAACGCATTCCGTCATGTATAAACTAATGATAGTACATATGCATTTTCCATATCGGCTCTAACGGCGTTCTTGGCTAGTGTCACAATCTTGTCGATATCATCGACTGTTGAGCGACCCCTCCTGAACCGAATTGATTATCAGACAAGTTTTTAGGATACTGTATAGCTGCCTTTTGTCTGATACAGCCTACTAAACTGCCGATATTTATTTCTGTTAAGGAGAAGAACCAACCTCTGTATCTTTTACCACGTAGAAAATGTAACTTCACTTAGACATTTGGTTTTTATAGCTAAACCATAGGCTCCATCTAGTCTAGGAGCCTTCCTTATGGCAATTTCCTTAGCAGCTATTTCCACTTCGGTATCAGTAACCAATGTTAATTTAGCACCAATGTTCGGTGTCCTGAGAATAAATGTTGACCATTTTATCGAAGAAGATTAGGCAAAATGGAGGACTGGTGCCTCGAGGTTTGATTTTGATCATGATCGTTTTTCATGGTCGTCCCCAGGGGTTATGGTTCACCTGCCAAAACTTTTTTTTATCTGTCTTCCTGGTAATTTTAAGCTCTTTTTTCTTCTGTTAATAGTTTGCAGTTCACTCTTGGTACCATGAGACCAAGAACTACTCTTTGACCTCCTTGCTTAAAGGCATGCCCTGAATATTGTCGCAATTTCCTTGTTGTTCCAGGGAACTGGTAGACGTTCGCGAAGATACGACTATATGAATACTGACGCATCACATACCATGGTAATGGTTCGCGAGAGGCTTTCAGCCCTAATCTTCTCTATACCTGCGATAGATGTTCCTATCAGGAAGCAGAGAGATGCCTCTCTGTAGAAAGTAGCTGGTACCCATCTCTCTCTTTCTTAGGCATCTGAGCTATGCCTGTTGTCTTACTAAACGGCTTAAGCTGGTATTCAGGAGCTTGGATGTCTCTGCCGGTGTACTAATCACTGACACGCCAATTAGATCCATCGCCAATCAATTCGGGATCAACAATGATCTGGTCCACTATAGACAACTTCCTTTCTTTGGTGTAGCTTTGCATCGACCTTGTGTTAGCAATCTCCAATTTTAGTATCATATCGCAAAGGTCTTGGATAGTGCGCGCCAGAGGTAATTCAGTTTTGCTTCCCAATTCAGGTGCTCGGGCGCTACCGTCCCCTTCTATTACTTCCGGTAGTTGGGAGGTTCTGACGCTGCCCATAATAGTATTCAGGGATCTTTGGAACGCTTCTTGTTACGGGCAATATTAATTAACATAATAAATTTTGCTTGAAAGATCTTTAAGTTACTTTTAATCTACCTGGTGACTTTTGAGGCCGAAATCGTCTGAAAAAATGATTTAAAATATTATTACCGTGAGAAAATATACCGATAATTTAAATATAACTTATTTTTTATAACTGAAGCCTGAAGATAGGTTGTCGAACCCTCTTTAAAAAGAATTATGGCATTTTGCAAAAGAAAATTATTTGTAATACGTGTAACAATGATTGGTTCTTCTAGAATTTAAAATTTTTGTGAGTAAGTAATTTTTTATGACAGAAACTACTTTTTTCTTATTTTTATGAATTTTTATTATTTTGGACATCAAAAGAATACTTACTCAAAAAATTTTTAAATTCTAGAGAAACCTACCTTATGTAGACATATTGTAGGTAATTGCCTTTTGATTTAATCAAAATCCGTTAATGGGGTGGCGCAGTATATTGATACTGGTTTATCGGCAGAACATGCAAAATAATCCTATATAAAAAAGGGATAGACTTGAGATTGTCATCTTTAATCATTGTGATTGGTCGATTTGAAATTGACATGTAAAATTTGATTGGTCCACGATAGGATGCGCGCAGCGCGCATTGACACTTAAGATAAAAAAAGAATAAATTCAGTTGCCATGCGTAATACAGTAATACACTATTTGAGAAAGTTTCAAGGCTAAGAAGCGATGACACTATTGGTTATTCTTGCAACAAAATTTTGTTATAATTTTGGTTAATTTTTCTTTCAGAAATAAATAAAGATGTCATCGCTATTTTGCCTCATTCGCTTTTTATTTTTTAATATTAGATGTTTTTACATGTTCTACCGATAAAACAGGGTTAGTGATAAAGTAGGACTATTACATCCTCAATCGGCCTCATTAAAAACTAACACACAAGTTTAAAATATTATATTTTGAGAAATAATACGGCTTAAATGAAAAATACTATAAAAATTAAAAAATGATCAGTCACAATCTCTGGTACTTTTCATATGTCCAAAATAGCTTTGTGGATTAGTATAAAGTCATTTGACTATTTAATTTGATGTAAAGCAATACAACAGAGGATATCTGCGATAATCTAGGCTTATCTTTGATTATCATGCGATCTAATAGCACTTAATCACCTTTCGTTGACCAGGCCACCGAAGCACGCATGAACCTCGTAACTATTTCGCTGTCGTATGAAAATTAGCTGCTTACTCATTGGTACACGTCTCCGATTGGTTGTGGGTGGGTACACTCAGAGTTTATAACATTCTGCATCTACAAATATGGGATCCAGTTTATGGTATAGCCGTGTGACTTTTGATTAGCTATAATTTGTCGTTCACCATTACAAATACTATTAATTGCCAGTTTCAGTCATTATCGAGGAATGTTTGTGTTTAGTCTATTGATGATTATTATTTTCTTATTCTGGTAAAAAGAGAAAAGATCACCAACTAAGCAAACTTATCAGAGCCAGTAAAAGAGATTTGGAGGTCAAAATCAGACCTGGAGCTGTTCGTATATGAATAGCGCACCTCGTTAATTCAGCCAATAAGTTTTTCTGCCATTTTTCAATGTATGGAAAAGAGAACAGAGAAGGAGAGGGTACATTTGTACAGATATATATATATATATACACACACACACACACACGGATATCTGATTGGATTTCATCGATGAGAATGAAATATGTTACGTAATCTTATCGCCTTTATGGATAATAAATCGTAATTAATTAAACGATTGAAATTTTTATAGAAATTTTCTTTGAGTATATAGTAATTTTGTACGATTAATTGTTTCGGAAGAAATCTTAAATTTCATACTTAGGTAATATTTCAATTTTATTTTGGTGTTATCTTAATTAGATTTTATATTCCGGAATGGAAGTTTGAGCAAAATGAACAATACAAATTTTTCATTAAATTCAGATTTCTGCGTTATCCCGTAGAGACATCAATGCATTTTCAAGCTTATCGGATGACAATATTATATTTTATATAAGCGCGTGTGCAGTTACATAAAATAATATCAGATCGTATTTAAAACATGTCGAGTGCTTAATATTCAAAACTATATAGATAACGGTAAAATTATATATGGATACTATTTCCATCTAATCTGGTAATAAATTTCATTACTATCAGAATATATTTTAAATCGCCGCAATGTATATTTTAATATTTTGCAATGACTTATTATTAAATTAGGTCGTCTATATATCAAGTTTTACTTTGCAATTAATTTTATTTTGGGCACACTTACTATATATATGTAAATAGCTAGCTGATGAAGCAATTTTTAAAACTTCATGCAATTAAATAAAATAAAAAAATACATGCACACACACACACACACACATATATATATATATATATATATATATATATATAAAGTTTTTATAGACTTGAATGGATAACTAAAAATTATTTAACATAGTAAGTGTAGCTTTTACTAAATTTTCAATCCTCGTTGAGAAGGTATAAACTCTGAATTTTTCAAAGCCTTTTGAACATTAAGGAAAGAGGAAGAAAACCTGTAGTAAAACATGAACGCTATTATTAGGAATAGGTATTTGTCATAGTCATACCAAGCCTCCGATGCTTGCAGACTACAGATGATGCTACCTATAGCTACAAATTTCCTGGTTACAAAAAGATCTTTAGTGCCATCATCAATAGAGGGTCACACCACATCCGTATGCTTACAAAGTCTGCGGTATGACCATCGTTATGGAGAAGCAGACCGGTGGGTAGATGGTGGAGAAAACGTCTTTCTTCGCTCGTCACGAATAGTCCCGTAGGAATAGGGGATGAAATGGATGCTGTTCAAAAATAGTTTTTCTTTATGAATCGATAATTCTTAATTACACGTCCAGAACAGAATATAAAACTCTGTCGATCTAAAAATGCAAAAATTTTGAATAAATTGTTGAGATGAAATATCATATATAATTCCAAAAAAAAGGATTTAGCGACAAAATGTTATAAAACATTTTTCGTTTATTTTGATATTTCCCCAAAATCTTTGAAGATTAAAAATTATTAATTTTGAATATTTCATTGTTATTTGTAATATTTTTGTTAGATCAAGAAATATCGTCCATTCTAAATCAAAGAACGTTATCTGGAATACATATCAAAATGGTGATATCTGTCAGTCCAAGTAAACTTGTTCTTCCCTTGGTTTGCAATTTTCGGATGATTAAGGGGGGGGGGGGAGCGGGGGATTACGAATAGACCATTGCACGGCACTCCAATTCTACATCTCTACGCATTCATTCGACAACGATTCCGACATCTTGATTATTTGCTCTCAAAGTCGGATATTTCTTTTCATGAGACTCGGGAGAGAATCCGTACATCTTTGGCGCTTCTTCCTCTGCGCACCAGATATAAACCGTAATCTCACTCTCTTAAATGGGTTTAAGCTCGGGGATTTTCAGCATAAAACTCCGAGAGAAGATGCAGCATTGCTGCCATCATAGCCATCGCTTCAATCTGGGCTATATCCATTTGTCTTGAAATCGACGGCTGCCGTTATACGGTCGGAAAGGAGCATTGAAAACCTGCCGCCACGGAGCCATACTAACAGCGACGAACGCCGGCTGAAAAACGACGGTGACGGCAAAGGCGAGAGAGTTGACCAAGCGACAGGCCCGCACGAGGAAATAAAGAGAAAAAATAACAAAAGGAGGGTAAACGACGAAGGAGCTGGTGCTGGCGCCCGGAAGAAAGCTGTAGAAAGCGAGGCGAGAGGAGAGGCAAAGAGGATAAGGGTAGTGGAGTGAGACGTGAGAGGCACTAGCACGCAGCTGGTCTAATAAAAATTACCATTTTCGTTTCACGTACAGAATTTTCGATATGTCTAAATAATAATACCAACACTATAGGTAAATTCGATTTTTAGTATTTTATTGTAGTGCTCAAACGAAAACATCTCCACATTGAACTACGAAATAGTTTTATTTATTACATTTTTGTTATGAAAAATAGTGTAGAATGTAAAGCGTAAAACAAATCATACTAGTTATCTTGTATCTTTTTATTAATCGTAAAAATATTATTTTTTTTTACAGTGTATATATACATACATCTAATGAAAATTTAGAATATACTTGAAACAGAAAAATAAAAAGAAATTAGTAAAATCAATACGTTCCAACTGTGTCCAAATATCAATTCATAAATTATTCGTATTAATATTTTAATCCTTATATCAGACCACATTTTAATGAGTATTCTATAATGTCGCATAAGTCATCGTTACTAGCAGAACTATTGTTCAAGAATAATAATAAATGAGACTTATTCTTTCGAAGCGAAAATCCCGCTCAAAGTTAAGTTATTAAAAATTTTACAAGATTTCCAAAATCCATGATCATAGATTAGCTGTATCCATGGCATATAAATAAGCGCTGAATCCAATCAAGTTCTACGACCACTTAAGATAATCAGAACAACATTTTATGTTACATGAAGAGAGGACAAGGATCTCACTCAATCCTCTGGAATACACGCAAAAGTCAATTTACTGCCAAATAAAACTACATTGCACTTCGTAAAAAACTTTTAAGTCGAGAAACAAACATTTTTGCTGCGATATCGAAAATATTAGCCATTATATATTGGCTACACTGTAAAGAGAAGTATAGAAAGAGAGTTGTCGTAGCTGTGAGTAAGAAAAGGCAGTCGCGTGAAATGGGTAAAAATAACCACAGATTTTTTGATTTCTGTCTATGTTATAGAGACTGTTGTACTTGCTATTTCTCTCAGAGCAAAGGAGAGTAAGAAAGAAAAGGATAGAAAGAGAGTTGCAAATATAGCAAGCTGAAGGGATTTCGCCCGACATGAGTCGTAAAACGACATGATATGTCTCACCGCACTGTAGCGATAAATAACGGATGCGATTTGCTCGCGGTATAAGATCACGCAAGGAAGTAGAGGAAAGAGAAAGAGAGAGAGAGAGAGAGAGAGAGAGAGCAAAAGAGAGAGCGAAAGAGAGAGAGAGTGAGGAGAGAGAAAAAGAGAGTGTGAGGGCGATTCTATCGCGGTGAACATTTTCATCAATATGTATTTATGCGCAATAAATCTTACCTACGTGGGTGCATATGCCTTTTTATATTCAAAACTTCACGTTGGCATTCTCACTTTAATTATTATTCAATAATTTATGCGATATAATTTAAATTTACTTCTCGACTCCAGATCAAATTGGACATAGCGATAAGTCACTCTAAAAGTCGATGTTAAAGTTACTCTGATTCACGTTTGCTAGCAAAATTAAAGAAAATCGATGTAATATAGTATATGTTTTAAAGGAATACTCCAATGTACTTATTGTACCCATTTGAATGCCATTATTTTTACTATTATACGCCAAACAGACTATTAAACTGTAAAAAAAGTATAAACCATGATCTTTCTTGTAAATGAAAATTGAATTTTTTCTTTTTCTGCTACAAAATTTTAATATCTACTCCTTTTAAAGACGCTTTTAAAATCATCCAAGGTTTCGGCAAAACGTGTAACAGACCTAATTCGTCAATAATTAATGCAGTTAAAAAATAAAAATGTGTTTTCCATATATCTACAAAATTAGTTTCTACGTCAATCCATAGTCAAGACTCTCTAATACAAAAATAAAAACAACTAGCAAGTATATATTGCTTGATAAAAATTGTAAATCTATTATATTATCAATACGTCAATATCTAAATAATTATATTATACTGTTTAGCAATGATTGAATGATCCATATGATTTATCTGACAAACATAGGTATGTCTTTGATCTATCTCATGAGGGTGACTTGGTAGGACGCAGATGAATAAAGATTATATCAATTAGATTGTTTTTAATATATTCAAAGTCGTTTAATAAATAATATACTTATTTATTAATTTATGATTCACTTTGTTATTTAATCTTCCATTGTCATTACTTTGGATTCCTGAACCATCTAAAATATTCAAGAAGTTGCAAATAGTGAAACAAGTAATTTATGAAAAAATTCAGGCCCTTAAGAATGTTACAAACGACACAAAACTCATGAAGGAAGGTTTAACGTTTTTGAAAGTCAGATAAAAAGTAAAAAAAAAATATTAAACTTTTTACGTAAGTATAAAATAAGGCAAGTATAGACGTTTTTTCTGTGTAATCATCTCCCACTCCCTCCCACTCTTTCTCTCTCTATCTCGTCCGCTTGTTTTCTTATTCTCTCTCTTCTCTCTCCTAACCCCAGCTATTCAATATAACACCTCTCTACAAATTAAAATAATGTTTTTCATGAACATACAAAAAATAGTATGTTGTTACTAATATAATATTATTAAAATCTTTCTAAATGCTATTATGTACTTTTACCCTTACAAAGTTGTTCAATTCTCACTAAAAATCAAACAAACGGAAGTCGTGAAATCAATTATCGATAGTTAAATAATTCAAACTACTACCCAAAACAACTGTATGACTGTTCTTAAGAATGTATTCAAATTTGTTTATTCTTCTATATAAATCAAACACAAGAAAGTACTGAAATCAGTTTATTGTAGTCAAGTGCCCATATCAATTGACTTGACTGACGTAATACAATTTTTCGTACCTTGCGAGTAAAATTACATTTTACGCCCACATTGTAACTTCTAAAGTATTCAGCACGTGGGCATAAAGTATTACTTGACGCCTAAGAGGCGTAACAGCTCATACACTCCTACAAAATCTTATAGAACGTACGCACTTCACACCCATGTAGACGAAAATTATTTTAATTATATATAATTATTATGCCTACTTTTTATTTCTAAAATTTCTAAGAATCCTTTCAGATATTTACGAAAAGTCAAAGCCTATATAAAAAAATTACATAGTTACTAACACATCCCTATTATTTATTAGTCTTTCTCAATGTTGAACTTAATGTTATAATATTACGCATCTTGAGAGCACAAGAGAAGTCTAGAACTGCTCTAACA
>JAYJLV010044027.1:0-22139 GCA_036873485.1 Torymus texanus
AAAACTGAAATTATCAATAAAAAACATTTTAACAACTAAATCATCAAAAAAACTCATTTATTTTTAATAAACAACGTTGCTTGACTTTTTATACCACAACCATTTAAAATCCACGAATCATAAATTATTCATTCTCACTTAATTTTCCTTTTGCATGACCAAATCATTCCCCTCCTCAAAAATCAATCCACAAAACCTGACATATCAATAAAACTAAGATCAGCACTCAAGATAATTACCACAACATCCAAAGAATCTGCCTGCTCGCTCCTCCCGAAACTCGTATGGCTCCTCTGTACCCTTGGGGCCATGGCAGCAAACGACTGGCTTTTATGAAAATACGGCAAATCTCGCATCACGCGTCAATCAAACCCACAATCAGCATAAAAATTCCTATCGGTCCATTAAAACCACTCCAATATCTTCACTTTCCTTATCTTCTCCGCGCCCGTGTGCACACAATACAAAACCACACAAACACTAACAACACACGTACACTGAAAACTCTAAAATAAAGAAAAAAGAAACGAAACTATATATATAAAGTGAAGAGCGCTCAAAAGTAAATCCACGTTCTTGACACGCGCGCAATCGGAGAGGTTCTGGTTGCTCCGTACAGGCTATGTGCTCTTGTCGCGCGAGCTCACCCGCAAGGTATGCGCGCACCCGCGAGGCGTAAGAGAAGACAACTTTCCATTTCTACGAGCGCAAGCGCTTGCTGCACGCGACTCGTTGTATACTAAGAGGCGGGGGGAGATATTACATGGCGACGGCAACGGTGGCAAGAGAGCCTCGACCTTTCGCGCGTGCATGCAGCCTGCCGATTTGTGTAACGAGCTGGGACTTTTTCTCTAAGAGAGCGGTTCGTACCCGTCGCTGTCGCTATGTATATATATGTGTACCGCACGTGCACATTATATACGTGTGTATTTGTTATTTATTTGACGTGCGCTAAGAGTTGTGGCTGCGGTGCATTGGAGTTTAGAAGTAATTGATTATCAAGGAAGCTTGTGGGTATATGGGAATGGCTGGGGATTGAGAATGTTACGTAATTATAAGCCAGGTGAGCATGTATAATGTATGTGAAGTTGAAGCGAGGATTTTGGTTTTGCAAAGGTGGTACTTTGGGGGATTTTATATCGTAAGAAATGCGGCTACTGAATTTTAGCGCTGATTTGCTTGAGCAAATTTGCATGGTATATAGTCTAATGTATTTCATTCAAATTTAATTCATTTCAATAAGAAGTTGTTGCATGATTCTATTGATTACATTAAATTTAACAATTCCATAAATCATTTTTTGACTTTATAATGGTATGCGGTATAATTTAAGATTGTTATCGAAGAATGTATACGTGTAATTGAGACAGAAATAAAATATTAAGTATATTAATGTTTAGCAAGTAACTTAATTTAAAATTGCATACAATTAAATATTATAAATACATGATTTTATCTATCAGTATAAAAAGAGTAACAATTATATCTTTAAGAAAATCGACTGTCTTCCTATTACACTTATATTCATTGAATAAAATGTCTCTCAATTTTCCCGTCAATTTCCTTAATCGACAAAAAACACGATTCCGCAATCGCATCGCGTTACGAATCGCGCCAACTCCCTTGTTTTTTTCTTTTATACATATATATCAAACGAAAAACCTCACTTACATAAAATCCTCTAATTACACTTTGAAATTGGGCGTGCGATAAGGCGCTACGATCGTGCGCACGCGCGCGCGGAGAAAATGCGTTTGTGTAACACCTCGGCGCGGTGTGCGCTAGGAACAGATGAGAGTGAAAAAAGTCTCGCCGTGAAACTTCTATATATATATAACAATGGTGCAATTGCGCGGATTAGGCGCGCGGAACGCGCTCTCGTGGGACATACTTCCATAGGCTCGGTGGTAAAGTGAGAATAAGAAGAAGGAAAAAAATTGTCCTGAGTGCGCCGCACCAAGTGAAAAGATTTCCGCCTCTTTCGCAAAAGGCGCGGCGGCGGTATAGCGTACACCGCGAATGGAAAGTGTAAGTGAGGATTGTTTGGGTAGGGTATAAAAGGTGCACGTATTAAAAGCGAGGAAGAGAGTGGCGTGAATATTCATGAGCGAACTAATGAATATTTAGCAGAGGTAATTGTTAATTTGTTGAAGGTGCTTGCATGATACTGCTGGCATGCCTTTTTGTGTGTGTGCGTATCTTACGGGTGGAAAAATTAATTACTTAGAGACGAGGACTTGAAGTTTGAGCGGAAATGGAAGGAGTCGCGCAGGTGATTAGGTAGCAGTGTTGTCATTATTACGAAGCGAAAATACGGTTTCGATCAGCTGGTGGTCGGATATTACGTGAAAGGAGATCAGATAATGATTGGTCGAAATCAGTTCATGAAAATCAAACGTAACAGTTATGTTATTTGTACAATTTTTCGATAACTAAAGTTTGAGAAATTTATAAGTATAAACAAATTATCAATTTCAGTACAAAGAGAAAGATTTTTCCGACACTATATCGCATTTTATGTATTAGTATTTAAATCATAATAACAATTTATATTTTAGAGTAAAAAGGAGGGTATTTTATCGGTAACTTATAAAGGAATATTTAATAAAGTTAAAGCCGTATTTTCTACACCATAATTACGACAGAAAAATGTTTCCTGTTTCCACTATTATTAGATAGTTCGATGCTATACGAAGAATCATTATGTCTATTGCAATTATTCTTTTTTAGTCACTGAACTTTCTTTCCGTGGTCATGAAACTTTTTATCAAAGTGAAATTCGGAAATTCATTGACAATTAAGGTTTTTAAAGTGTAAATATGATAATTTTCTAACACAAGAATATCGTAATCATTTACTTAGAAGCATACTAAGTAATTAACTTTGGAAAATATTCATTTCACCTAACACCAAACTTACAAATTTTATCAAAAAAAGGAATTACGTCAGATCTTTTTTTCTCTAACTTTTACGAGCGCATTCCATAATAATGCATAGAAAATTTACATGAATTGTATAACAAAACCTTTGGAATATTCATAGCCATGTAATTTATTATTTTTCCTTGACACTAGAAATTAGATATTGTAATAATTTATACATGCATACAGAAAAATGATTTATTATGTTTTGACATTGAAAACCATCGACAATAATCTTCGAAATAGTTTAATTTTTAATGAAACATAAAACCGCACCTCCTCCATAATTAAACTTACATTAATCTATTTCAAAATATGAATATAAATGAAAAATTCATCAAAACTGTAATTAAACATCACAAAAACCAAATATTTCTTGATTAAAACAATGAGTTTCTACATACTCTCTAAATTAAAATCAATGAAAAAATCACTATTTCGCAGTAAAAAACAGACAACTGCAATAAAAGTGAATATGCACTTCGAAATAGTGCATATACACTATTTTGAGTAGCGTATTTTAACTCTTTATAATAGTAAAAGTTTACTTGTATATTTCATTTTAAAACCGTGATTTTTTCACTGATTTTAATTTAGAGAGTATATAAATGACAGCTCTCCCCATAACGATAGCCCTCGAAAACCTTCAGCTACCTCGAAACCGAAAACAAAGAAGTGTACACGACAAATTACCACGATAACCATCGCTTGGCGTGTACGCGCGTTTCACAGTCTGAATATCTCCGAGAACATCTCGCACGCACGATCGTTGTCTTAAAGCAATCCAGCTCCGCAGAAAGTCTTGTGCGCTTCTTCCGTCTCCTTCCCTGACTGCTGCACCGACGTTTTCAACGACGCAGAACAACACATTGTGCGCGCGCGGGAACACGTCAATAACCGTCAATTTTCGTTAACGGGACGCGCCACACGACGACGACGCGATCGGTCAATCAGCGCGGACATCCTTGCGTGTAGTGAGGAGGCAACGGTATAGGTACGCGGTGATTCTACGAGAGTAAATTATGCTGTGACCTTTTTTCTGAGTTTACTACTGTTTTCGAGAGTGAAGGCATTATGTACGATACTTCTTTTACAAAAGTGTGCTGTTGTAATGGAAAGTTCAGAGGAAAGGGGAAATTTATCGGTCTCGTTTTGCGTATATATGCTTATGCGGAAACACCGTTGGTCCATAGGGAAAAAATCCCAATGTAACTGTGAGGTTTTGCTTTTGAGCTGTTGAGGTGACTTTCGCGTTTTGGCAATACACACTTTTCACAATAGTTGTTTTTGTAATGCGTTTTTTCGAAATGAGAAAAATAATTGTCCTTACGTAACGATAAAAATGATTTTACTAGAATTTAATTGATAAATTTGTTTTCAGTTATAGAACTGAAAAATTGATAATTCGTCCAAAAAGGAAAGATTATTTAGTTGATATAAAAATATACCGGAAAAATAAATTATCGTCAAAGAAATTTATCCGGGGAAAAATATAGTCAATAAAAAGCGTTATTTATTTACTTGAGCTAAAATTAGAAATAACTAATTGATTTTTTGTTCCACTTTATAACTTTGATCGAAGTTTCCAGGCTAATAAGCAAATCATAGTTTTAACTTGTTTATGTTAATTCCTAGCTAATGAAATTCTACGCCTTACATTAACAGCAAGGCGTGAAATATGAGTTATAACATTTGACAGTGTTCACTTTCATACATTTTATTTTTTTACAAAACTTGCACTTATAAATACTACCATAAAACAACCACCATTATTTAAAAAAAAAAAGAAACTTTTCTAAAGCTATGATTAAACCTCGGTATTATTCATTCTATTCATTTCCAAAAATGCTTTCTACCTTCCGTCAACAAGAACCACCGAGGCACAAAAGATCGCAATATAAGTGCGAGAGACACGTGGCTGGCAAAAAAAAAAGGCGAACATACGGTGCCAGGAAGTACTTTTGCGCCGCGAGTTCATTCACTCGTTATACGCACACACTCGTGCCCTGGAATCCCACGCACGGCCATTTCTACGGCCGGTAAATGGTAACAGGAGGAGTATATACGCCTCTTCAAACGATCGCCTGTTTTAAGTAATGAGAAATATTATAGGAAAATAAAATTTGTAATTCATACATGGTTTTTTTTTATTTTAAATTCAACCCACTGTTTTGGTGACAACAGCACGGAGGTTTACGACAATAACAAGGTTATTTTTGTGGTTTTGTGAATTTATGAGGAACAATATAAGTGTAGTCATTAGGTGAAACGGATTGTTAAAATGGAGATTCTTTGAGTTTTTGGTTTGAGAATTCTTATTGTTTGTAATCAAACTAAACGTCAATAGTTTTGAAAAGATATTATGAGTATTTTACTAATTGTATTTCAACATGTTTCTATAAATTATTAAACAATGCAAAATTACTTCTATCAAAATTCAATACAATTTAATTTCCTCAAAATTTAATTGCAAAAAAATAATGGTTTTCACTAAAACTCTAGACATTACTTAAATATTCAATCACATGACGAATCACCAAGACGAATCATCAAGTCATGTAACTGATTTTTAAAAATTATATTCTACATTTGAAATTCCACTTATCTCATAACCATCATTTAAACGTAACACACAGCACACAAACACAATGACAAACAATCTAAAAACATCTTAACCGCGTAAATTACCAGTCATAGACAAAACAATGCACATATCCCTGAAACTTAATTTTTCTCCGATCCAATTCGAGGCTATCCGTCCGTGAAATCTGACTTTTCGTCATCGCTTGTTTTTCATGACGCAACAATTCGCGCATATTTTTCCCATTTTTTCTCTCTCTCTCTCTCTCTCTCTCTTTCTCTCCGACAAGAACAACACGCACGCGCGAGATATATACACCGGACTCCCAGGAGAATCGCCATATGTAGCAAGACGCGTGGGACAAACGAATATTCCCGAGTATCGTTCGCTGCGCAAAACGATCGCAAGCTCGTAATAAACATATTATAGCGAAGAGGATAAAAAAAAGTGATGTGATGGCGACGAAGCGTCGTGCGCTTAAAATCTGGGGAAAAAACCAAACAAAATGGACCTCGTGTGCATAGGTTGACCACGTGCTTAGCTCAGGGCCGAGTGTAACATTCGGCGTGTGTGGGCGGACGGCAAGTTTTGCCTTAATTGCGTATTGCAGGAAATAAAAGAGACGTCGAGGACAGAGGAGTCGATCCGGGAGTTACGTTGTTGTGCTTCATTTGTTTACACAATGGGATCGTTTCGATTGTCATGCGCGATCTTGGACATCGCGTATTAGCGCTTTTAAGATATTCTAGTTTCGCTGAAAAATAGTTATGAGGTGGCTTGTTTACTTCTATTTACCATTTTTTGTTTGCGTCATGGTATATGGGCAGTAATAAACAGCGGAAATTGAATTTCTTGTAAAATTCTTAAATTTATACATTTAACCTCAGTAGTTTTGTTACTCAACCCCAACATAAACTACCTAAAAAAAAGCTACCGATATTTATTACCCAGTTTCATTCCTTATATATATATATCAGCTCTTTGAAAAACGAAAACCACTACAGAAGTCGCAAACAAAAAAACAACTCGAACAAAAAAGCACCACAAAAACGTTTAACAAAGAAACAATCCCAATTCCTCCCATACTTAAAGTACCGAGCGTAAATTTTTTTTCATCGACTTCAATTATAACGAACCGTCAAAACACAGAGAGCTACTTCGCACACTAACGCGCGGTAATCTCGTAAACCAGCTGCACAATGGAAAAAAAGCCTTTGAAGAGCTCACGCGCGCGAGAGAAAGAGAGAGAAAGAGTCTGTCCATCGTTATTATGTTCGATTGCATCGACACAATAGCCGACTGATTCGCCGGTGTAAGAGAAGAGAGAGTGGTTGGAGCAGGCACGGAGCAAGAGAGAGAGAAGTGAAGATCGCGTCACGCACTTACTGTTGTCTGGCATTGGAATAGCTTTCGTAATTGACTCGAACGAGACCGGTATATAGAAAAAGAAAAAGGATCGAAAACGCTACAACTATACAGTTGCTACTTGCTGAAATGCCATACGAGACTTGTCTTAATATTTATAGCGGCTAATTGTACGGATATACTTGATCTATCTCTCTTCTACCGTGTATATAGCTATAATCCGATCATAGAGAATCGGCGTTTGAAGAGATTTTATTTTAAAAGGAGGCATGTATCATCTACTTAAGTAAATATAGATCTGGTCTAATCTGTAATGAAGATTCTTTAGTTTTCAGTAGCGTCCAATGGTAATGGAAATTATTTATGTATTTATTTAGCTATAGTGTACCAAAGATACTTTACTGCGAATTATCCATTTGTGAAACGATTTTTCGAGAATTTTCTAGCCATTAACCAAAATTACCATTAAATAGGCAGAAAAAATTCTCCAAGAATCGTTTCTCAAATAAGATAAAAACTGAACGGTTTCCAGTAGGGATATTTACGTTAATAATTTAACGACGCTACAAACGAACTGCCACGAGTAATAAATAATAATTTTTCATTCGAACGAAGTCTTGAATGTTACAAATGCAGCATTAAAGGCGCGGTTTTAAAATAGCGAGGACGAAGCGGTCCATCAATATACGCGCTGTCCCGCCATATCCGTCTTAATCTACTTAATTTGCCCCGGCGCATGCACTTCCTATCAATTCAAACCGCATTCTCATCTTTCGTAATTAAAGTTTCTTAACCCCCCTCTTCTACTAACCAAATAAAGATCCTTAGTCTCTCTCTTTCTCTCTCCAACCGCATATACATATACTTTCAACTATTAAACGCCGAACAAACCTCGCTACGAATAAATAACCGTTTACTTGAAATTCCATCAACGCACACCTGAATGCTCAATCAAAACGCACAATTCAATCGTACGCATTTCGCAACACTACATATATATATCCCCACTTCCTTTTACATCTTATGCCTACGTGTATGTTACAGCTCCAGAAACAGCAAATAGAACTGCGACGGTCTCTCCTTAAATCGCGCGCTTGCGAGTGCGAAAAACGAGATGAAGAAACGCGGCTACGCGCGCGAACGAAGAGAGATAGACGGACACACGCAGAGAGACGGGAGTGTGTGACTAAGTGCCCCGGCCTCTTGCCATGCACGGCATACCGATGACGCGCGCACGAGCACGCGTACCAGAGGGAGAGAGAGAGAGAGAGAGCAGATATATAAGTGTGGCTGTGTATAGTATATATATACGTATCGAATGCACACACCTATATATGTGAGTGGCCCTGACCGTGCCTCGTGTACGCTTACCTATATATATTTATATGAATTTTCGAGGTGTAGCCCGTTGTACAAATATACATATATAAGTGAACGGTTCACGTTGTGTTTTCGTTGGTTTTATTGTTATAATCGTGCGCAGGAAGATTTTTGAGAAAGCGTCGCAGTGATGATCTTTTTCTTTATTTTTAGAGTAAGAGTGGGAGGATGAGACGTGTGCGGTAGGAAAAAAACGTAATTTGCATAAGGGGGATTATGGATAGATATCGAAGAGACATATTTGTTGCAAAGAGAGAGTGAGAGAGACAATCCTGTAGTTTATGCGAATCGCTCGCGAGAGATCGACGACGTGAGTCATCGGATCGAAATTGTGCTGTACGCGCACGTGCCTTGGACGCTTTTAAAGTTCTTAACGTATATGTGTGCGCGTGGATCTTTTTAGTTCGAGTAAAATTTAAATGCACGTAAATATTGTACTTTGAACGTCCAGATGGTTCTTTATAATATCGTTATTGGAGATTACGATTGCACATAAACATATATATTATAAAAGCAGTCTGCTTATATCGAAGGCTATTAATTTATGTATTGATTTCACTTTCGCGACGCGGCATGAAATAGAGGTTTGCAGGTTAACCGAGGCATATATACAATTCATTTTATGTTAATTACGAGGAGGAATACATTGATGTTGTGAAAATATAGTTTAATCATATGAATTTCAATGTTTTTATGTAATTGTTCGTGCAATCCCAATACCATGGAGCACTAAAATTGTTATGTTTTTTATTAGATTTTAATCAAGTGAAACTTTAATGCTTGGCAATCAACCTTCATTATTAAAGACGACTCAATTAACTATGTTTTTGTAGCAAAATAAATTAGTTTTATGAACTTCGCTCTATAACTTTTATACAGCTACAAAGTAGTTAAGCTCACCTACACATATGTTGCTACTTGAAACACTTACTATATATTCTAAAAATAGTCGATACAAAGATCAACCATGAATCGCGTTCTCCATCATTTACTTAATGTCGCGCGCAATATCAATATAATAAATCGCGCGGCGAGAAACGAGAACGAAAATAAAAAAAAAACAAGAAAAACACAGTTAATAAAAGCATATTTCAATTAGAAATAATCAACGACGGCATTGAATTTGGAACAATCGCAAGTCATCATCTTGTCGATTTCTCTTTTATCGCACCGTATAATATACTAAATTTACGAGTTCAACCAGTCCCCACACATTTGGAATCTCGCGCGTTGAGTATTAATTAATTTCGTCGTGTCGCATCTAATAAGGCACTCGACATAAGCGTGCTTAATCACATCTATAACTATGTTAAACCCAATATATACAGACTGTAAAAAAAGAAAAACTGTCAAATCACCTCATCGACGCTAGTCTCGTAGTCATTTTCCTCCCAGATTGGATCGTCCCAGCCACCAGACGATCCGGACGATCCACGTCTGGCTGGATCCCATGAATGCCTTTTATGTAGGTTCTCCAACGAGTCAGCAGAAAACTTTCGGCTATCGTACGACGGTGACATCCTCGAGTCTTTCCCAAGACTACTTAACGATCCAACCCTGGGCTCGTCCTTGAACCCCACACCCTTAACACTCTTAACGCCACTTTTGGACAGATCACCAGCCGACGCAAGCTTTTCCCTGATTTTAGCAGTGCTAGTGAGTATCGGTGACAGCGTACCGTCCGAATCTCTTCTTCCTAGCGCAGATTTCTGCAAATTCGTCATAGACTTGGCGACGTAATCGCGCCTTAACGGCGAGTTGTACGTGGCAGTCGTGTCCTTCTTCAGCGAGCTCATAGATCTACCCAAACTATCCCGACGTATATTGGGCGACGAACCTAGCTGATGATGATGGCTTTTGTTCTGATGATTAATGGCACTTAGCGATGATCCTAATGGATCCTTCCTGAGGCTGTTTGGAAAGCTCGAGGGATGAGAATCACGTTTAGGCGGTGACATAGGGATATTTAGAGAACCACGGCGATTCACCGGTGTGATTGTATGTGAAGTGACGATGGCACTCGGTGCATTCCGGCGAAAAGCGCAGTTCTCCTTGTACCGGTTACCGTGGATTTCACAGCAGCGATCGACTTTCGTCTCGATGCGCACAACACGAGGTTTCGTCTTCTGCTGTTCAAGGCTCACGTCCTTGAACAGGGCCTCGAGCCGTTTTATGGCTGCCTGTTGATGGGCAGTCGTCATTCTGGCGTTCTTCTTGTATTCTTTTCTTTTTACTCGTTCAACGACGAGTTGCTTCGCTTGTACTTTTTTAAAGTACCTTTCGTCACTTTCGAGGTTCCTCGATGGATATATATTCCAGGTTCGAGGCAGTAGTTACATTGGACTTCCTTTTCTGCACTTTTATGTGTAGGTATGCGTGTACATGTGTGTGTGTGTGTGAAAACTCTGTAACGTTCGATGCTTATCGTGATTTATACACGTTCCAGTTACGCGCGTGGTTTTGACGTTGCCAAGGTGAGCCGATTGCAATTTACGGGGAATGATGTAAATTGCAAGCTAGAAAGTCTGTGTTTACCTTTTTACCGCTGCCAGTGGGCGAAGATTACACGTTTGTCTATATGATAGAAAAGCAGCTGTGACGAGTTTTAAAAAAGGAACAAAGATTAAATAATTTCGCTACTTCAAATCCTTCTTTGGTCCAATTTATCAGCTGTCAATTTTCATCGAATCACTTGAAAATTGTAATTGATAGCAACGAAACAAAAGAAACTGTACAGTAAACACCCTTTCCAATTGTACACGCACACACACTTATAACCACGACACCGGGAAACAAAGCACCAAGGCAATCCCTTTAAACCGGCTTTACGCTACTCTAAACGTTGAAAAGCAATAGCGCGTGTCTCACTGTATATATGTATGTGTATATATATCTATCTGTATACACACAGCAGTAATACGTGTTACTCTCTTTCTCTCTCTCTCTCTCTCTCTCTCTCTCTCTCTCGCCGGTCGCGATCGACGCGACGTATATGTGCACAGTGCGGCTTACTTAAGACACGTCCGCGGCGATACTGCGGGGGTCCCACGGCGCGCCAGCCGTCAAAGGATAGTACCCCGGCCACTCTCGCGTATAATGCACACACGCGGCCGCGCGCGCGCGCCCGAGCGATCGAGCGCGCGCGAGAGAGAGAGAGACAAAGACGGAGTAAGAGAGAGAGAGAGAGAGATCCCCACCAGTACAGCGCGAACGTGGTACGCAAGCAGAGGGAAAGAGAAGCCCGAGGGGGCCCCGTCCATATTAGGTCAAACTTATGGGTTTGTCGCGAGTGCGAGTGAGAGAACGCGAAACTCGTGCGCGTATTATGCGCAGAATAAAGAGGAGGAGGAGAGGTAAGGGGGCGACCCTGGCATATACTTCTCATCGGATGAGGGTTTTTTTTTGTATAATGGGAGGAAAAGGTTTGTTGATGTTTTCGTGTGGATGGATGGACGTTTTGAATAATTTGAAATGATTAATCAAGTGGGAACTGAGTTTTCAGAGGTGGACGTGCGAGCTTTTTCTTTTGTATTTATGCGTCATGGTAGGCAGTAATGAATTTCTTGGGAACGCCGAAGAGTTATGAAGTGATGATAGGAGTATCTCTGTTGAGATATCGATGATTCTTGATTATCGGATTAAATGTTTCCGCTCCTTAATTAATCGATCTGTCAATTTCGTTTTATCTCATTTTCTTTAGAAATTCAGTTTATAAATAGCGCAATTGACGGTAACGATCTGCTTGTTTGGACTACACAAAACTATTCTTTATTTATTTTAACGAATTAAAAATATATAATGTTGCAGTAATAGTTTAGCATGATTTAATATATGTAATATATATTCTACGACATGATACACTTTTATTCGATCTACCCAACATGCAAATAAAACATAAATCTACGTATACTAATGTCTCAATAAACTAGATCTCAATTCTCTATACGAGCTTAGAATGGATAATCAACAAATCACGAAACAGCGTGTAACGCAAAATTATATATAATTATATATTAATTTATTTCGATGTAAACGGCTTATATCGCATTAGTTTGAACCGATTATATCACTGAACGGAAAAAAGGCTTTAACTATAGCCATCGCAGATGTATTGATCGGTAACTTTTTGCTATAGTGCAATTATAAAGTATGATTCATACGGAACTCCTAGTGTATTTATTTTGAGAATACAAAAAAATGTTAATGTATATCTTCCATTCCGTTCTTCGACAAAAAGGCCCACAAACGAGAGAAAAAAGGAGGACGAAGCTTCATAAAGTTTGACAGTAGGAGCACACAGCAAGTAAACACTACAAGATTACGTATGGAATGTCGGCGCGTGACACGCGTCTTTTTTTTACGTGAATCGATGATTTGATTTATGCGCGATTGTATGGCATTAGAACGTAAAGATGTCAAGTTCAGAGATGCCTTTTTGTTATGATTTTATTGTAATTCAATAACATTTAGTATCTGAATGTTGACAGTGATAAAAATGCTATAATCTTGAACGATCGAATTGTCATGATTTATCTGGATCTCTTTGTATTATCAAAGACGTAGAAATCTCTACATTATAATAATCCCTTTTATTACTAGTTTTTTTTACTATACAATGAAGCTATTATTGCGGTATGATCAAACCACACCAAGCATTAACAAAAATAATTATTAGCATAGACGCTACTTCATAAGCATTCCAAATATTAGTATATACTTCTATGAGCATAAGAAATTTTCGAGTAATCGTAAATGAGCAAACGAACCCCAACATTGATACACTAAAATTCTCGTATACACACGAGAACAATCGATCGGCAATTCTAAAACTTAATCTGCAAATCATCCGCAGGAAATGTACCAGCCGCGGAACGTCCCCACACGACGATGACGAATGTGTCTATACGTTATACACACGCGCGCACTTTAACGGTTCGCGCGCCCGCAAGTCCTTCGGCTTTAATATAACTGTCGCGGCGCGTGCGATCAAGCGCGGCGAGTAATAATGCCTCCGTCGATGTAATATCGTGCGCACGTGTCCCGTGAAAAATGACAAGCTGAGTTCATATGTGTATATATTCCTTCAGTGGTGTAGAGTGACCAAGTTGGTTTTGTTCAAATGCACAGTCGTTGAGGCGATGGAACTGAGCAATTTTTAATGTAGAGAAAGATATAGAGAGAGTTCGCGGATATATCAGCGGTCTTGACCGAATTCCGGTGCTGGAAAGTGATAAATCGGTTCGGAGAAGTGCGCTTTGTTCGTGTGGTCGCGAGAGGGAGCAAGAATAATTGGGTTTATTTGTTGGCTGAGTTTTGAGAATTCACTGATTTGTTCATGAAAGTTGCGGTTTTTGAATAAACATTTTCGATTATTTATTGGGATGTGTAATAATGGTGATAATTGCATAAAATATCGAACTAGAAATGATAACAATTACAAATTTGCATTTATCACACGTTTGTTTTACAAGTAAGATAATTGAAAAAATGTTGAAATATTTTTCAAAATACTTGGCTCAAATCTTTACGAAAACAAGTAACCGTGACCAAGGTGGTGAAGTATTTGGTGCGCCTCATTGAAATGTTTTTTAACGAAAAAAAAAGTATTACGCCGTCGCAAGCGAATTGAAAGTGACGTAAGATCAAGTTTCCGTATAGAGAAAAGCAAGCGTTTCAGGATATCTTTGATCTTACTGTTTTACCGACCCTGTTAATTGATCGTCGGCTTATTTAGTAGCTGTTTTAATTTGCACGAACTCATAACGCCGCCTCGGAATAGTAATTTGCACTCGCCATAAACAAGTTTCTAGCTTTGTATCCAGATGGAGCCACTCGATTTATTGTTTTTCTATCTTTAAAAACTCATCTTCCAACTAAATTTTTCAATTAATCATAAAATATATACATGATGTCGAGAAAATTACTTAAATTTGTTTCTGAAATATATAATATTCTCTATCAATCTGATAATAAAAAATGATTTATCTTCCAATATACTTGTAATAAATATCACGCCGTTTTCGACGATAAAACAGAACTCAACAAACAAATATATGTATAAGCAGAGCATTAAAACATTCCAATTTTTTATCATCTTTACGACAGGAAACTAATTTGGGTCGTTAGTGTATATACGTATCCGCGGAATTGTCGGTTACTTGTCGCTGACGTAACGCAGGAATTTTGAAGGAAAGGCGGCGCACTTGCCTTTATCTTTTCTATTAATAAAATACATGCTTAGTTGAAGAGTTTTAAGCGCCATTTCAACTTCTCGAGTTCATGACCGATACGAAAGAGAGTATACGTAAACTCCCCCGAGAGATTGACTGACGCCCCGATAAAACGGCAGGCGTAGATCGAGTAACGAATCCTCGCAGTTATTAATATCACCGTACGTACGTGATTGTACTTTGTGAAATGATTCGACTGTTTTGTACGTGCATATTTTAGGTAACCCGCTACATGAGCAATTTATGATTTAGTGATGAATGTTATAATAAACAGTTATACACCAGGAAGTCTGCTTAATTTGTTTATTAAAGATAACAAAAAGTGCATTTTTATAAATGCATATTTATATTTTTTTCTGGTAGTTTTTACATGAGTATTTGAATACTCTTCTCTTTACTGCAGCTTATATTATAGGCTAATATTTTTGTTAATAATTCTATCTTATCTTTTGCTTATACCTAAATTTATTTTACTTTTCTAAAAAAGAAAAATTGACAGTTTCTTGAAATAATGTTTAAGTAGAAATTTCCAGACACTTATAAGTATAATGTATATATTCAAGCACTAATTAACTCAAGAAATTGACAAACTTACTTTTGTTAGCTATGACGAATTCAAACGTATGAAGAAATATTCGGTGACCTTGAGAACCTCATTATACGATGTTTAGCGGACAATTGTTACGTGTACATAGTCTATTACTCAGATTGCAATTGACTCTAAACAGTTAGTATAGGCGACATTACAACATCGTCTAACACGTCAAAACAAATCATTAGAATTCATTACATAATAGCAATTGTCATTTTTTTCGAACTTCTTTATGATCACTAATATACCGTTAAATGTCTGCATGTATCTTACATTCACATTGTATGCTATTCAAAGGTTTATAATAAAATAATTTTTTAATTTATGGTATTTCATTGTATTATAACATATAGTGTAAATAATAAGTTACTAACATTTGAATATAAAATAAACAATCATATCAGCTGCAGTTATAAATAATGTTCTCCAAGGTGTTAAAATTTTCAACAATTTTACTTTTCGGCCATACCTTTTAAACTTTAGTCCTACTGATGTAAAAATGTCTTCCTGACACGCACTGCCATAATTTATTGTGTGACTTTCATGGTTGGATTCATGTCAGATGAATGTGAGTCGATAGGAGTGGGTTTCTAATTCAGTCGCAATTTTCGAGAATGTCTATATATATGCCTACATAATAACTATATTAAAACTGTCTATATCAGTTTATAATTTTTACTCCTCGCCAGGGAACGTAAAATTTACGATCATACATTTCATTATCATAGTTTCATAAATAATTTCTTGATGACAAACATTAAATTTTACTATTCATTGATTTTATTAATGACCCGATTTTCAACTATCTCTTTACAAATATGGCGATTCCTGGTGCAAGATTATAAATTAAGTATAGCAAATATAAATTTAACTTGACATACATGAAATAAGAAACTAAAATTAAATTTTTGTCTCTTTATCAATTTTGTAGATCAATATGACGTAGCATACGATATTAAGTAAATTTCAGTTCATCAAATTATACTGTAATTTTATACTTCTATCATAATTATGAATTTTTTGTATTCCCTTAATGATATTAATTTCATGGATAAAAAGTTCTTATCTAGTAAAGTGAAATACCGGCTAAAATTTCATTTATGATAAACTGAAAGAAGGTGACAATATTAAACTTAAAAAGACAAATTATCACTTCCCCTCCCCTTAAAAACATATACTTTCTTCGTAAAATTCATCTTTTCTCCGAACTCCCAGATCCAACTCTCCCTTAACCACCAACCACCGTTAGTGAAACAAAAGACACAACCGTCGAACCGGGATTATACGCCGATCAGCAACGACAAAGCGCGTGCTTGCGGCTTGTAATCTCAGCTACACCTCACCATCTGTGTGCAAAACGTGCTCGGTGCACATATACATACATGCAAACATACACACGAGTGTCACCTATCGTATTACCCCGACGACGATGCCGCCCACGCGCGCTCAATTCCAGTTCACCTTGGGGACTGGCGCTCTCGCATATCTTGGGAGCCGGCCGGCGCCATTGCCGTCAGCATGCCAGTGGTGTCGTTGCGCGCATCCTTCGCCATGTGAGTAAGGGCTCGAGTATGTCGAGCTTTTATTTATTTTGGCGCTCGCGAGAAATTGAGCAAGGAATGCGGTTGAAGGGTTATAGCATGATGCATGAATAGACCGGTGCGTGATGTTTTATGGAATTGGTTGGGATCTTGGAACGTTGTTGAGGTTTAAATGCTGTGTCTGTATAGGTAAATTGGTTTGGGAAAGATATTATGGTAAATTTCGATTTTAAATTTAATAAATTTTACAAACTGATTTTAAAAGTACTGGTCATGTACTAAGATTTCATAATAATAGGATTTATTTTTATTAGTTATAATTAACTTCGTTTTTGTAAATGCATTGTGTTTTGACTGAAGATTAATGAACCTTATATTTACGATCAGAACTATAATTGGTTAGATTTAAAAGACACAGTATATTACCTCTTCACCTCAGTCTGAAATTCATAAAAAATTATATTTTACATTAATCTTTTATTTAAAATCACAATAAAACTTCTATATCCAGTGTAACTTCACAATGACAAATCACATACATTCTTAATTTAATTAAAATCTTTCATTATATTCATTTCAACGACACCATCATTTTTTTTCGCGAAACCAATTCCCAAGTTCATCGCGCCTCGTCTCCTCCTCCGTTTCTCAATCAAACACCACACGGAAGTGATAAACCCATCGCCTCCAGCACATTGTGCTCGAGCGGCTTCACCATTTTGGTCATAATGAGCAAATTCGCGCGTTATGCAACTCTCTCACGGTTATAACACGCCACACTACTCGCGTCCATGGTGTGTGTGTGTATGTGTGTGTGTGTGTGTGTGTGTGTGTGTGTGTGTGTGTGTGTGTGTATATATATATATGAGCGTGGGCGCGCCGTAAGTCCTTGCGCGCGAAGATTCTCGGCGTGGCGATAAATAATCGAGCGTTAGTCTCTCTAAAGAGCCGTCGTTAATTTTTCAATGATCGGCCTACTGGAAAAAGTCGTGGATTAGTGTCGTACGCGCGCTCGCCTCTCTTGTGTTGTATTATATGTGTTACATGGAAATTCAATTCTCTAACGCGTGATCGTGGGATTTTTTTATTGCGCTTTTTTTCTCTCCTCGCGCTGGCCGTCGTTAATGATTTAGCTTCGTTTGGCGATTCTATTGCTAATCGATTGCATCATTGGGTGACGATTATCTCGTTTCGTGGGTGCGATCTGACAATTTTAACTGTTCGCGCGGTGTGCAAAAATGATTTCATGCTGCTAGAAGAAGCGTTATATGGCGGTAGATGGTTTAGATTAAAATGCAACGTTGCGTAATCAGAAGCATTGTTGTGTGAATTAATGCTGATTGGTGGTGCTACTTCGACACTTAATCAAATTATTTTCAACTATCTGCATCGGGTTTTTTTTTGTAAAAAAGGCAAAATAACTAATGGGTTTCACCTTGCAATTAAAGTAGACTATGTCTTTTGTTAAAAAAAAAGCTCAACAGTCCTCGAATTTAAATTTCAAATAGACTAACGGGGAATAAATTGATGCCAAAATCAGTTTTAAGGATGAATCAACGATAATTACGGTTTACAATGGAGAAAACAACAGCGCTATATATCCATGACACGTGCTATCATTAGATAATCCAAAGCGAGTCAATGATGTCGATGCCACGTATATCGCTGTACTTTAGAATGACGGCTAAAAAAGCACAAACAGCAAAATTTAGAATTTTGGCGAAACGCGAGCACAGTGTAAAACACATGCGCGACACTCATCGCCGAGAGCCTTGATTCCTTTTTCTCTCGCGCGCGTGTCTTGTCCTTAGCCTCGTTGTAAATTAAGCCATCGTCGTGATGCATTTCTCATGAATGTGTATGCTGAACGTGCGACGCGCGATCGTTTTCGTAAATGCGATTTATAGAATGCTTTCTATATGCAAAGTATTCATTATTGATTGTCGCTTAATAATCAGTGTATTTGTTTACAAATCCCATTATTTGCAAGTATTTAGTATACTCTTCTAACATTTACTTGATAATTGTTGATGTATATGTACTTTTCAACTATTTTTTACGATATGATTGATAATGCTAGAAATAAAATAATAGGAATGTATATATTTAAAAATATTGTTTTTGAATAAAGACAATGTTCAAATATGAGAAACTGTAACCATTGTTCAGAATATGAAAATTCCAAGTCGATATTAAATTTTTACTTCAACATGTTACAATAAATCTTTCTATCATAATGTCGTATAACCCAACGACGAATACATCATAACTCCCTTTGTTTCACTGTCAAATCATAAAACGCAATATTTCTCGCAGAAAACAAAAGCTCGCTTAAAGATCAATTCTCGAGTACATAATGCGACGACAAAACGGCCAGTTCACACGTATATTCTCATGTGGAGCTGATATTAACCGTGAGGACAGGCACTCGCATACAAATCGATGAAAATCCAGCGATAAATCAAACCTTTTTCTGTTCCTTGATGCCAAATTCGTTCCACCTTGTCGCGTGAGCATGAAAATAAACACACATACATACACGATTGTCTCGTTCTCGTAACGTATATATAACACACACACCCACACATAATCGTCAAGAGACGCGCCTCCTTTTGCGTTTTTTTTATTTCATTCCCTCGTTTGTGTTTTCCGTCCCTTTGTCATGAACGTTTCCGCAGTTCGCACAAAGCCTTTTGAAATGTAAATCGGGAGCTGACGCCATTGGCAATTGTCAAAATATCGCGGAGTAATATCTGTGCAAGTGCGTGAAAGAGCATCGCGATGGAACATGCGGAACAAATGAACACAACGATGGAATTAACTTGCTTTTGATTGCATCCTCTTTTCAGGCTTACAAGGCGTGAATTCACAATTTTTGGCGAAGATTGCCGTTTAATTGAGTGACGGGACAATAGGAATTCAGTATTTTTGCGGACATAAAAGATGATGATTAATTGTTTTACTCTTGTTTACGTCTATGTTGATGTGTATTTACATCCTAAAAATTTAAATTGCATGTTGTGCAATCTTCAAAATATTGTTATGTTCTTTAGCAGAAGCATAATATTTTTACAGCCATATTGTACACAGCAATAATAATAATAAAAACTTTAATAAAAGTTAATAAATTTATTGAAAATGTTTTATCTTCTAAATGACCTTACCAATAAAATTTTCTGATTAATTTATATAAAGAATGAACTTTTTATCAAAATTCCAATTACGATACTTATTGTTGATTAGTGAAGCCAATTAGTACAATTGGCCTAATTCTGCTGACACATCTTAATTTCTTTGTTCATGTAAGCCAAAAACCCCAATGCTCAAATTAAAAGATTCCAAGATTTGAAAAGTAGTATAATATATTCCTTATTTTTAGTGTGATACTTGAAGGTACATTATACGTACGTTAAAAGACGTGAAAAGTAAATAGCGATATAACCTGAGTAAAGGAAATAATCATGAAAATTTAATAATATTTATAGTAAAACTTCCCGCAGATCATACGACGTTTCGAATACATTCGAATCCCACGTTCGAAAATTTTCTCAAAATAAATTATAAATTTTTCAGTACCGGCACTTTCGAAATAAACTTTCGTCGCGCTAGGATACTTACATTCCATTCAACCGTCGCGAAATTCGCTTCGTAATCACAAACAGTTATTTCAGCATTACCCTAGTGCACATGGGAATAAATGCGGTTCTAAATATACTTCTCAATAAATTGGAATCGAGTCATCGACAAGGAGAAATTGCGCAATCGTCGTTTTACGACTGACTCTCGATTCCGCGTGTGTTCTGTAAGATTCTAGCGAGCGCGAGCACCATGAAAGTGAGTTTAATGATTTGTGTGGCTTGTATCCCCCATCTGCGAGCGCTTAATACACGGCCGAGTCACCGCAAATCGGAGCGTTTCGCACTGCTCAACGACTGCCTAAGCATGTGGCGATTTCGTTTTTTATTGCCTTATGCAAATTTCGAACGATATTAACGGCCGTTTTCATTTTCAATATCTACGTGCTCTTGTTGTGTTGAAGAAATAACTGTCGTAGTAATGAGGGTATGAAAAGTAAAACGAACTTTATGGATAATCGAAAAATAATTATAGTAGATGGTTGGTGACAAATCAAGAGTATTTTCATAGTTAATTAATTACTATTAGACAAAAAATTTAAAAAAAATTCTTTAGATATAAATTTTTTATTTTTAAAAATCAAATGAAAACTCATTTTGGATTGCAAATTTGCATAATTAGGCATAAACAATGTGACAGAGTAATGAAATATGTCTTTTTAATATTTATAAATCCATTTTTGGATTTAGCTTATAAATATACCGTTTTTTTAAACCATTGTTATTGAAGAATTTGAATATAAAAATATAATTGATTTAATTTCTGTTGGCTGTCCTCTATTTTGCGACTTCCTGAAGCCACTACATCAATAAATAAGATCTTGACTTTTTCGTCGTGACCGATATAATAGCCGATGATGATAAATCACAAAATTGATTGACAACAAAATTGATTTAATAATAAAAATTTGCTTTTTTCACTTCTTTGAATACGAATAAACAAAAATCACCTGTAACTGCTGGAAATAACTAACCACATCAGCACCTTATCCAACATTACCTCATTATTTACACAAAATCTAACAAAAAAACGAAACATTGATGCGCAAAAACTCACCTTAAGAGGTTTCACGATGTCGTAATGCCCTTCGTGTATTCTCGACTCGAAATTCGACGATGTGGAATTTTGCCTCCTGCAACGATAAAAACATACATGCACTACTGACTCGGTAAATTTTTTTTTTTTTTTGTTTCTTTTGCTAATAGCAAACGCCAAAAGCGTGCAATTTCAAGACGATAAAAAAAAAGAGTTAAAGTGCACTTGCGCGCGTAACTCACGTCAGCAGATCGGAGCCATTGGTTGTAGGTTTCGGTGACTGCATGCCCGACCTCGCAGGAGTGCTTGTGTGTACCGGTGACTGGCCCTTGCTTAGTGGCTGTTTCATGCTGCAACGTGAAAAGAAATGTTAAATACACGTGTAATTAACGAACGACGAAATTGGATGGGCGCGGGTTGTGATTATAGGGTGTATTGAAAAATTCAGCTGCTGGGAACTTTCGTTGTTTGCTATTGTAGATTCTTTTGAAAAGAGGTGCGCCATGTTTTTTCGAAGTACAAAAGTATTCAATTATTTTCATTTTAATATTTGTCAGCGAAAAAAAAAACAGTTTTTGAAAAATGTGTTTATTATTTAGATTTTAATATGATACTTTTCTAATGTTGTTTTGTTAGGTTAACAATAATCATTGTTTTAAACGCTACCCTGGTAGAAATCGATTCCATTAATTGACTAAGAAATAGCTAGTTTCTCCAGTAATAGTCAAAAACTAGATACTTTTCTTGGCCATTTTTATCTATCTATGAAACGATTTTTTTGATCAGATATGCCATTTAATAGACAGAATAATAGAATAAGTTTCGTCACAAATTTAAACTAGCTCATTTATGAGTATT